>JABUQX010064507.1:0-55651 GCA_015478945.1 Trachelipus rathkii | reverse complement strand
CATAAGAAAGTATTATGTAACTATTATTTATAATTATAACCTATTTTACTATACTGTATAATTTATAAAATATATATATATATAATATATTAATAAATCCTTTTAGCGGACGATCTTTTGCTCACCACAAGCAGGTTCTTCTTCCTGAATTGGAGAGTTTTGACTGTCCAATTGTGGAATATGTTCTGTATTATTATAGCCGGGTCATAGTAACATTCTGGTTACTTGTGTTTATCTTTTTATATCCGCAATATTATTCTGGAAAATTAGATATAATGCAGATATGATATATACTCAGATATGTAGGAATGATTATCAGAGTGTTTGGGTGTGTGCAAACATGCATGTATTGTTATTATGCAGAATTGGAAAAATATTATATCGGGAGGAGGAGGTAGTTTTGTCAATATTAATATATATTCAATACAATACATATTATGACTTAGTGCACCACGTTGAAGTCGAGTTATATTAATATTACTACAAAAAAAAAAGAGTTAAATTTTCTATTATTATATATAATAATTTATATCTTATTAAAAAATATGAAAAATAATATTAATAAATTATATAATATGAAAATATATTATATAACAATTATATATATATATTATATATATATATATTAATATATTAATATAATCTATTGATACTATATATAAATAATTTAATATATATATAAACTATATATATAAATATTAATACTATTATATAGTAAATTATATCATGTAACGTCTTTAATGTGGATTGAGTCCAAATTCCTGATACTTCATTTATATTATACATACCCCTAAGTTATTAATCGATCTCTTATTCTTTCTTTACGACTCACATACACTACTATTTCTAAATTGCAATTCTCTCACCAACTATATCCAAATTCTTGCTTTCATTAAAAAAAAATATATACTCTTTCATACAGATGGCGAATTCTTCGTCGAAGCTGGTTATAAATTGAATA
Source organism: Trachelipus rathkii (assembly GCA_015478945.1). Lineage (NCBI taxonomy): Eukaryota > Metazoa > Arthropoda > Malacostraca > Isopoda > Trachelipodidae > Trachelipus > Trachelipus rathkii. The sequence goes on along the minus strand of JABUQX010064507.1, from coordinate 54,690 downwards.
ATCTGAAAATTACTCGGTCCTAGGCTTAGAGAAAATTCTTTTGGTTGTTATCTATCTTATATTAAATAAAACATATATAATATTATCGTGTGCTGGTTAAATATATATCACTTTCTCTGAAAACTTCATTTTCCATTTTCTGAAAAATATATATTTCCTATTTAAATATCATTACCTATATATTAATAATATATACTAAATGCAAAACTGAACGTTAATATATTACAATCTTTTTACTATAAAAGACAACTGTCCCAATTTTTTTATTTGAGCTTTCAGAGTACGTATATAGCCTATTTATATATAGAATTTCCATTCCCCCGTCAATATAAAAATGAACCTATAAATTCGGTACAACTTTCAAGTACTCAATTTTAGAGACTATATAAATATATAATAGCCAAAAATTATAAGCCTTTATATTTGCACTCTCTATACAACGTTGTTTCCCTAGTTATTTTTTTCTGTGATCTGTAATCATTATATCTTTCAGAATTTATCAATATTATCCCATACACCTCGTTTTGAACATTACTTTATATACGGTATTAAACCTAATCCAGAATTTATTACCAAAATGACACAAACTTGCAAATATGCATAGATAGTTCTATCTATAACTATAATGTAAACAACATTTCTGTTTTTTTTCTACCTACCATTAACATAGTTTATTGCAATTCATTCAGTGTATAATTCAAACAATTAAATTCCTACTATTGCAGAACAACTTATTGTTTTTTTTTTGCGAAGATATTTTTGTGTAATGGAAAGAAAGTATATGACTTGATCGAATCTATATTATTTAATTTTTTGGTGTTTGAAATGAGCATTAAGAACAAATAAATGCATAGTTTATTTCGCGAGAGTTATTTTAAATGTTTAATTAAATACAAGGTGCTATTATAGAGTCTCATTTCGAGGGCGATAAATATTTTATCCTTTAGTACTACATAAAAAATATAATTTGTATTTATAACTGAGAAATGAATGAATAGTTTTACTTTTTAGCAGTAATATTTATTTTAAATTAAAATAAAAAAATTATTGAAATTGTTCAAACTACTGTTCTAGTTGAGTCAATAATTTTAAATGCAATTATGAACAAAAGATAAATCATATCATTAAGTAAAACATGTGGCCATATGCTTTTCCTGAATTTCACTAGTTTCTAACTAGTGTTCTATCATACTATCGTACATATTAAACAGCTAAATTATATCTAATATTATGTATAACTATTTTCTTTCTATATTTTTTTTCCAAAAAACAAAAATATTACCATATTTTTTAAAATCGTAACTTAACATGGAAAATTGAATAAAATCTGTCGTTCTCTAATAAAATAGTGGAGATCTTGCAGATGCATCAAAATCGCTGAGGCGCACCACGAGCAATCAAAAACTCGCACAGAAAGTAATAGCGTACGTCTCTGATTATAGAATAATATGGATACCTATATCATATTAGCACATATTTCGATTTGAAGTCATATTCGCGAAAAATTCTGGAGTTAGATAGAACTTATGAAAGAAGTCAAAAACCTATGGTTTATGAAAAATTAAAATCTTATGAAAAGACATGACTACAGAGCACAGAAAAACAAGCCTTAAGTAAAATAACAAGTTTTAGTAGGTAAGTATAAAAAATCTCATTTATGTGTTTATAAATTAATAAGTATCAATATAATCGGACTGAAAGATATTGAAATTTTTTTTATTCATTTTTTAGGGTAGAGAGAACATTTAGCTACGCCAAGTTAGATACGAAAATAATTGGATCATACTGCCCTTAACGAGTTAAAATAAAATTAAGTAGTATTTTAAACCATAAAAAATAAGTATTAATTTTGAAGAAGAATTTTACTTATACGTAAGTGAAGTGGTTCAACTAGTTTCAGTGGTGTAATCTAAGAATTCTCTGAGTAGTACATGCGCCATGTGTATTCTTTGAGAGAAAGAGGTTGAAGAATAATATTAGTGAGAGGTCCACTCCATTAGTTTCTAGAGTTTCGACCTTCATTACAAAAAGTTTATTGAAGAATCGATATAATACTAATGACACTACATATAGTAATTTAATATTTATGCACAAGATATTTATATTTATATTATAATATAGGTATAAAAAGTTTGCGGATATTTTAATTGAGAAATGCAAAACAGTTATCGACTCACTCGTTATTAACAGTAAATGAGCAATCTATTAGTTACTGAGAAACCTAAAATTACCAGTATATGATACAATCTACTATTGAGCGCTACTAGAAATAACTATCTACAAAAAAATCAGGGAACTTAAATAATTTAAATATATTTTAAATATAAAAAAGTGAGTAAAAAGTAATTTTTAACTTATCTATATTAAAAATTGATCAATACTTCTCACCTTAGCTTAGAGTTTATTGATAGTTCATATCCACTTACATGTTTGAAATAATTTACTCTATCTCCAGACTACAGTTCAGCAGAGATCTTTTTCTTATGAGCGGTATACTTATATACTTACTTGTGATCTAGTAGAAATTAGATTGTATTATTATTACAAAAATACAGCACTTAAATATGAAATCCGTCATATACTAATAGATTAGATTGATAATTATATATATAATAATATATATATAATTATATATAAATTATCATATATAATAATATATTATTATATAGATAATATAAATATAGCTATATATGTGTATATATGTATTAGATTCTATATTATATATTATACTATATATATTATATATAATATATTACTTATTTATATAATTTATTAATCTTAATAATTATTATAAAGTATTATATAATTAAATTATTTATAGTATTAATTATATATTTCTTAGGGGATCGTGTTTAGGTTAGTGTGAATAATAATAATAAGGATAGATAATATGGAGAAATGAACTGAGATAGACGTATTTAGACAGTGTGTCTGATTATGGGTATAGAGCGTCTGATATAAGTAATATCTGCAGAGGAGCAGAGGAACTTATGAGAGATCCGTCCAATTATCCAAATGAGTTGCACCTTCGTCATGTATGAAAAGTGATTTAAGTGCAATTAATTCCGGTTCGATTAGTTCGGCTATGTAGAAGGGGAGCGTGCTGAAGATTAGAATGTAATAAATCCGATCCGGGTACTGAGAAAAGCAGAGAAAAAATGTGATTGAAAGTAGTATAATTAAGTAGATTATTGCGTGAGGAGAGAGGAATGAGAGTTGACACACAGAAGTGACGAACAATAGGGACTGTATTATATAATAGGATATACTGAATAGAACGTGTTTTTTAGAAGGTATGGTCATGTTAGTGGATCACACGGCCAAGATGAAGTATCGTCTCTAAACCATTATATCCACTGACTTAAGTACTTCATATATGATGCAGGATCTCAATTGTATGGAGTTTCCGTGAATGCGTAATATTGGATGGATTTCATGTAGACTATTGACGATATGTTCATCTGATCTAATAAAGTAATTAGGAAACTGGCCTTCTTTTCAGAACTATATTATGAGCCGTTATACTTATATATCATTTCTACTAGTATTGGTTCGTTTTATCCAGTACAGATCAATACTTCGAATCGTCATTTCTGAGAAGTCTCACATTATCTACATAAAAATTCTCAAATTTTAGCGCCAATTTTATATTTTATTGTTTGTGCTGCGAAGGTACTTGGCCTTCCGATAACTTTCATGTGTGAAAGAAGAATAAGGGCACAGAGAGTGAAACACATTACCTAATTCATATGATATGTTTGAATTTCTAAAAACCTAAATTTCGTCTCGGACAAAATAAATAATATATATATAATTTATATCAGATCTTTCACTTATTTGTATGTTACACAATGTTGTTGACATTTGAATATAATATTTAGATCAATATTTTCATATTATCTTATATTAAAAAAGCAAATTATTATTTAACTTGCTATACGCTCTACAAAAAGTCAAAATTTTAATAAAGCAATAGTATATTTTGAGATGAATTATTTTTTATTTTATTTCAATTAATAAAAAGCTAATGAGGAAAAATACAAAAATTATAATAAATTGTTTATTATATTCTATATATATATATTAGGAGGTATATAATACATTTATATAAATAAGATTATAATAGTCTTATTGGAATAATCTGATTACGGTAGATATTTAACGACGTACGTTGACAGTTTACGAGAGTATATAGTTAGGGAAATAAGTATCGCATAACGACACCTAGATTTTATTCTTATCTTTTTAAGTATTGCCATTAATATATATAATATATATACAGTTATATATACTAATGCATATACCTTCTGCTAGAAAACCTATTGTCACACTAAAAGATCTACTTACTAAAATTTGCTGATATTTTAACAAAGATTCCATGAGAGGATGATAGAGAAGAGGTTAACGATAGAATATAGAGAAGAAGGAAGATGAGTAGAGAGAGATAGAGTTAGCAGAGAGAGAAGAGTAAGAGAGGAGATGAGAGATGAGAGGAGAGAGAGAGTTAAATATTTAATTAAAAGTTATGAATTCAGTTTTTTTCAGTTACTTAATATCTGCAAGTAAATAGTAAAATAATTAAGAATATCTTGCAACCTTAGAATATAAAGAGGAAGGAAGAATTTTTTTACTTACAAGACTGTAATGGTTTCATGGCTGGTTTGTTTACTATAAATTTTAGGAAATTGTTCAGTTAATTTTTAATGAACATTGGAAGAACTTATTATATACTATACTAATGCGTGAAGGGTAATTTTAATATAGCGGAGTTATATAACTACCTCTATTATTCCTCTTGAATAAGAACTATTACCTGTCTGAAGTATCGCGTGTTAATAGATATTCACAAGCTTTGGGATTTCGGATTAGAGCTGCACTTTTTTGTTCTTGTAACGAAGATTATCTTGTACTCATGTAGCGCACGAATAGAAAAGAGAAACACTCTGAGTAGTAATTACTACACAGTCGGCTACTCCCAACCAAGCACATCCCGGAATATATCTGCCGAGTATTTAGAGATACAACAAAAAGACTAGAATGACAACTACAAATATTTTTGAAGAACTTATTTTGCATATATACCAAACAGAATCTCGAGAGGAGATACGAAAAGAAAAGTATACTTATCGTAATAGTGAAGAAAATCCTATAATAGTAAATTCAGCATTAAATAATACGCCTGAGTTCTACGCACTCTCACAAAAAATGCAGATGAAACAGTGATATATATACAAAATAAAAAGAAAAAATAAAGTATAAAAAAATCAAGTTGTTAAGATGCTGAGGTTAAAAATTAAGAGAATACGAAAGTCATAATAATATAATTTAGCTATTAACATCAATCTACGTTACAGGTTATATATATAAACTAAGGAGATGGATGAAGCACACATACCGAGTGACGATAAGACATGTAGGTTAAATACTATTTATTATATTTCGCGAATAGGGATCATATATATAATAAGTAGAATATACTGTTATAGTGTGATTTTTATATTTTTTTATATAATTTTGTAATATTTGGAATGATATTACATTTTGCTAAGAAGAGATATATAATTTATATTATTACTATTTATTATACTTATTTGTTAGCATATTCCGAACCATGAGAGGTATGCGACTAGCATCTTTTATACGAGTACATAACTTACTTAATTTTATTATTATTATAAAATTGAATATATAAAAGACATAAGGAATGCTATAAAGAGGTTGTAATTTATTTTCACTATCATGTATATAGCTGCTGATCTCACGTATATATAAATCTTAAATGTTGTAGTAATGGATCAATTTTGAACTCGTTATGCGAAAATTTGTTTTAACTCTTCGTATAATCGCATGATAGATAAGTCTTATGTTATTGGTTAAAGGCCATTAGGGATGTAATGATTAAGTTAGCTTTCTGAAGTTAGTCTTACTCCGCAAAAAATATGGTTCACTATAATGATAAATTCCATAACAAGGCACACTACAAAACCTTAATTAACCCATCTCACTACTCGCAAACTAGAATACATTAATTATTGCAGTTTCTTTGAGCCTGCCTCGCACTCGCGAGAGCGCGAGGTTAGATACCTATTTAATAGTTTTTTTTCTTTAAATATTACTTCTTGGTGTTATCGTTTTCTTTTATGAAATATATTGCCCTATTAGAAATATTTATTTAATAGTTGCTAATTTGAACCGTGAGTATCTAATCTTCTCATCTATCAACTTTTTTCTATTGCTTTATCAGAATAATGTTTAGTGCTTATCCATACATTGTATTACAGCGATACACATGATTTTACATAGAGTACCAATATATAATATACGTCAAGTCTAGTTTGTATGTCTATTATACAAAGACCCAAAACTTTATACTTTGCTCAAAGGTCACATGTGTGTTATTCGGTAGTTAAACATTTAAGAAATAAATGACCCTGAGTCGATTAGATAATCATACATAATTTCAGGATATACTGATAGACCTCATAGAAATATAACCTATGTAGTTCCATTGTAACTCGAAGTCGAGCACAACGCAAATAAATATGATACTAAATTGCTCTTCACTGTACACGTGCGATAGAATCGTAACACACAAAAACTAAAAAACTTAATGAATTAGAGAAAAGATGAATGTGAAAGGAAACAATGAGTTAACCCACCGAATATCAAATTCATGGCTAACGTCAATCCAATGCATTACGATATGTTACAACCTTCAGCTTCTATCTGTGAAATCTAAGAGATAACTATCGATTTTGTAGTTAGCCATTACATAATCATATCGGATAACTAGTCGACTACATAACAGATTCAAGTGATAACATTATTAGTCTGTTTTCGTACGTCATGTGACTCTGCCTAGTCGTTAAATAATGTCCTAATTAAATATGTAGTCATTCTATATCTCCTAATGTTCTCTATTTTAATACATTATTTATCACGCCTTTACTATGGTGATACTATAACTTTTCTTGCTGTCTTCTTCATCTTGTATCTCTGAATCTCTCTTGTTCATATCGTCTTACCCTCATTTTTTCCTTTGAACCATATTCATTTGCTCCTTGTGCTATATACGAGAAGCCTCTCTCATCCATATACTGTCATTTTTCCATGCTCTATTGTTCATTCCTGCCTCTGTCGACTAACAATTCTATTCCTCTTATATCAGCTCATACTGTGTGACATATTATGTATCTACATTATTTATTTAGCTTTATTTTTTTCCAAAACCACACTTTTAGTATTTTCTATTATACGATCTCAATACTCTCCCTTTGTGCTTTTGCTTTGTTCATCTTTTCAATCTTTTTCTTTTTTTCTGTTTCTTTTCTCCTTCAATACTTTCTTAGTCAACTCCTCTACTGGTTTCATCTCATTGATGATCTCTTTGAACATTATCTACATCTCTTTTCTCCTCTCTTCTCTAATTTTTCTTGATTTTGTACCTTCTTACCATTCTCTTCGATCTTCTTCTTCTCTTTTAAGCCTAAGTTCTCTCTCTTCTTCATCTCTTTTCAGCCCTGTTTGCGCTTTCTGTTTCGTTTCTTTTCGCCAATGTTTCAAAGAGTTCCAGCATTTCGATTCCGATTTGCCCTTCAAGATTTTTATCTGAAAATTATTTTTTAGGAATTATTTCTAAATAATTTTCAAAAATAGTTTGAATTTAATCCTAGAAATATTTAAAATAGGATATTGATAAGCATAAAATACATGTATTGGCATACCAAATGATTATAATCATAACTCATTAGTTTCTGTTGGTGAGAATCGCATTTACGAGAATCGACTAAGGTTAATTTCGAAGACATTTTTCATAGTTATCAAAATAAATAGAGAGATTGTGTGGCTAGGAATATTTAATTAAATAATATAATTTGAAATTATTATTATAATAAATCATATCATCTTATAGATTGAAAATAAAGTATGCTCAAGACTAACTTTAAGGGAGTGTTCAACTAGGTGGCAATTGAACAAAACCAAACAAAAACCTGGCTTCCACAGAAACTGTCTTCAGAGTAATACGTCGTTCCGGTACATTTGATTTTTCTGGCGGTCTATACTATGAGGATTGAAGAGCTCTATTAGAGTTAGAGCGTTTCATCTTGGAGTTTAACGCAATCATTTAAGATTTTCTAAATCTGCACAGATCTCTACTGTTGAGGCTTAATATACACTATTATGCGAGTCGAAAACTCAGATAGAAATCTTAAAAATAGTCACTCGATTAGAGTGAACAGCATCATTTTCTCTGACATACATCGAAATATTTATTACTTGGGGAGCTTCAGAGTTTACAAGAGAGTTTGTCGCAAAAACATAGATTTTCATGTTTCTCTTGTACTCCTGAAACTAGATCGCTTGAGAGTGAGAAGTTTATGCTATTTCATCTATTCTACCGTAACACAAGAGGGTGAAGAGAATTTCTCGGTGATGATTTGGTATACTTGATTAAGTGATGGTCCTGGTCTCTACAGTACACATACACATGTCTTTATATAGACCTTTGAACATTGAACACCTACAAATACGAATTGAGGCAAAAAGGCCGGGGGCGAGTTTATGTTTATTGCCTCAAACCATAAGGATATCAAATATACTAAGGAAACTCACATGTGCATAACGAGTGGCTGACAAAATAAACAGAAAGGGTGTCCGAGATATTTGTCCAGAAGTATATAAAATTTATACACACATGAAGCACGTACCGGTTTTGAGTCCAACCTTCCAGCAACTACTTCTCTGTTATATCTTCGCTTGACTAAATGTATCATATGATTGTTTCTATTCTCTGTCACTTTGTACTTTTTTTCCGATCTTATATAATACGGTATACTTCTTCCTATACTATTATTTATCATTATCTATTCCTCACTGCATAGAATACTTTACATTGAGATATTTATTATGAGAAACCTCACTATTGAGAAGATGGGCTTATTAGTGAACTTTCACGAGATTGAAACTTAACTCAGTATTGTCGTCTATGTGATACTTTAGCTGAGAATTACTGATTAACTCTATCATATAATAATATTCTTCTTAGACCAAGTGATTATCTATTCATGTCGTATATATCTATTTTACTATTCTTGGAGACTGTTATTACTGATGGCGTGATTATTAAACTTATGAGTTTTATTTAATAGACTTATCCTACATTGGAAGTGGATTTACTAATTCAATTTTTGATATGTTTCAGGTCATCCATTATTATATCATTTTACATATTAAGATTAGGTATTATCATATTCATCCAGTCTGAAATATCTACTCAGATTATTTGATTAACTATGTAGTTCATTTGACAATAGTTGCTTATTATCATGGAATTTCTTAGAAATCGAGATAAGTATATAATCTTATTTATAAGTAATGCTTGTACGATAGTTAATATATTCTTTGCCTAAGCTACATTGTATATAAGCCTGTTTGTTCACAGGCGTTGCCTCTGTCACTATTTATACCTGTATATCATTATAAGACAAAATAGGGTAATTAAATGTGAATTAGATTAGTATGAACTAGTATCCAAAAAGATGCCGCTACTAGAGAGCCGTGTTATTTTAAGTTCTTACATCTCTCTCTCTCTTATCTCTATCTTTCTGCTATTTATCTTATATAATAAATGTTAAAATATAATATAATAATAAATATATATTATTATATATAATATATAATATATAATTATATATAATAAATAAATTAATATATATATATAAATATTATTATATATATATAATATATATCAATTATATAATAATACAAATCTATACTCACCGCAATACTAGGAAGTTAGCAACTATTATCTCCACCGTAAGTATATCTAAAATCACTCGCTACTGCTTTTTAATGTCTCTTATGCTCAAAAAAAGCCCAGGCGAGTAATAGATATTAGAGACCAATCGACAACAATCTCCTTAGTATCAAACAAAAAGATATCGAAAGCTTACAGAAGGAGATAGTGAATACATTAAGAGACGGCATTTTTATATCATTTGCGCGCGATCGCTCCTGACGGAGACCAGTCGAGTTCAAATAGCTGCATAAAGTCAGAGAGTTAAACATTTGTTCTCCAAGAACTCTTTTATATAACGTCTATCATAAACTTACCTTCAATCCCTCATACACCTGCGAGGTAGAAAGTCAACAGTAAAATTCTTTACCTTCCCATTTAATTGTTCTTCCTTCTTATACTAGTCATTGTATACTAAAATTCGAAATATTAACATTGCACTTATTAGTATTAATATTTTAAAGGTAATTATATGTATTTTAAGATATTAGAAAAGAGTAAATGAATGATATTGAGTATAGAGTCTTACATATTTCTCAACTGCACTTATTGATTTGGGAAATCAGCAGTACAAATTAATTTTTGAGAAACTGACTTGTTATCCTAGAGTGCGGTATAAGGTGGTATTATGCATTGGGTATGTTAGTACTGGCTGGGATACCTTTGAAAAAGTAGATTAGGTCAGTAAAAAAAGTTAAAAAGCTCTGAAAAAAGGTATTTAAATATTAAGGAGAAATGAAATATAAATTAATCATGATAGGAGTAATAAGTCATAGTTATGTATTGAGAGGTTATAGGTGAGTTGAGGGTATAGAGTAATGTACGCTTAGGCAAATTAGCTTAGTGAGGCAATAGTACATGTTTATAAATTAGTCATATGTTTCACTAGGCATTTGATCCACATTTCAATAAATAGCCTGCTCAAAAAACTGGGCATTTATTAAATTATCAGTCTGATCCACGTGATTTATTATTAATTAATAGTAATTTTGAAATAAAATCTTCACAAAGAAATATGATTTTATTTCATTTTATGTTTAGATATTTACATATATTATATTATAATACATATAATATATTATATATATATTAATATATATATATATAATTATATTATAATATATATTAATTATATATTAATAAATATATATATTATATATATATAATAATATAATTAATAAATATAATATATATTACTATATATATAATATATATAATATAATAATTAATGTATAGGTAGTATAGTATATTACTATATATTATCATATCACACTTCACCATTCTCTCATCCTAAATAGTAGACATCAATAAACTACTCATAAACCCTATATCCATTATATAAACTGAAACCCAATAGATTACAATATACACATCCTGTCTCACTCCGCATTAATATATAATAAATTATATATAAATTATACATAAATTAAATCACTTCAAACTCCATTTATTCTTACATACACTCTTCACTATACTGAGTCATACCATACTTTTTGAATTCCATATATCAAAAAGCTCTATAACACCAACACCATATAATAATCAGTAAACTGCATAATAAGAGTAGCTTTACAACTAATAATCCATCATACACGCCCCATATCGTGAGATGAGTAGTACATAAAACTAGAATTGCAAACTTCCGTTATTCTTCACTACACACTATCCTTCGAAAATCTCCGACTTTCTCACTACTTAGACAGACCGAAATATAACTCTTCGAGTCAACTACATACAATTGTGATAAGTGTTAATTTATCAAATTTTTTATCTTAGTCTTCATTCTTTCTATCAATACCTTAGACAACTATCAATATCCCGTTTTATAGCTATGTTACTTAATAGTAAAGACTACAACATTCCATATTATATAACTTAACTGTAGCACACTCGACACCCCCATAAATGCCTATCGTCAGTTAACACTTTTTTTGCGCAATTTTATCAGAAGGACCCTTTCTCTATATAATTATGAGCCAAAACTAACTAGAATCTAAGTCAAAAAAAGATTTATACGCTCTCAATATTCCGAAAAAACCATGTTCTTGAACTATCATTCAATATACATCTCTCTCTTGGATACAGGTATCTTCTATGAATATACCTGGCTTGTCCTTTTAGGACTTAATTGCAAGAATGTACACTTATTTCTCCTCCACTCGATAAGTAATTCCAGAAAACCTGATGCTGTACTGTATAACTCGCGTCTATCAATTCGAGCATTTATACACAAATATTACAACCACTGCACTTTCTTATTTAAGATAGTTTTTTTTGTGAATTTTTTAACAGTTGGACTAGGAGTGAGATGGCATGTCCAGCTACCACACTGTTAACTATTTCTTACTTCCTACTGTTACACATCCTACATAGACTCTACATGTCATTCGTCATTGTAAGTTTACAGCAAACATCTATTGAAATGTTAAACGTTTAACATGCTATACGCAAATTCCGATACTCTGTATATGCAATCATTTGCTTCATGATCTACACTCGTGCTCATTATTTACCATAAAACCTTTTCAGTAACTTTCTTATACACGATACTGGTTCATTATTTACCATAAAACCTTTTGTTCATCATATATAAACACTGTCCACTCACTGATAAATGATTCGAAAATCCTTACTCGGCACGAATAACTCTATTATCTAAATACCAATCATTCTTTCTCTATATGAAACGGACTTGCTCTATCTCATACATTCTAATAACATTTTACATTAAAAAACAATTAACGTAACTGATAATATCAAGTATGCTCAACTCCGATTGAATTTAAGACACCCTCACAAAACACAAATACTTTAGGCGTGCTCTATTTTCTCTACTCGTGCTCCATGTTCCAATATCTTCTTCACATAATCAACCACATTTATATAATACCATACAGGTACATAGGACATTTAGAAGTTTTAAAATACGTGAACAATAGAAGTAATTTAATAATGAATTGAATTTATCGCTATATATTGATTATTAAATATACATAATAAACAGAGAACTTTTATATTTGACGGGACATTCGAGACATAACTTTCATGGTAATATAATATATATATAAATATATATATATATTATATATATATTATATATTATTATATATCAATTAATTATATTAATATAATATATATGATTAATTATAATTAATTAATATTATATACAGTATATTATATAAAATATATATAATAATTACTACTATTATGCAACAAACCGTTCATCTCCCAGTGAGTAATTTCAATAATTAGATAATGAAAATCATCCTCTCAATCTTTAACTTTTTCTAAAAATTATGGGCCATGATAATTATAATGAATAGTTATTATTATTCCCGTCTATTGGAGTTAAGATCCTATTTTGTATAGGTTCTATAATATCCTATACGCCTATAAAATATTAATTTTAATTTTCCTTATTTTCTCTAATATATAATATAGAACCCAAGTATTATTAAATAAGGTTAAAGCTAACTATACGAAATTTAAATGGTGATTGAAAAACGTATAAATATTTTTAAAGAGAAAGTTTATATATAACAAGGAATTACAAATAAGTTTTTATTCACAATTTTTTTATTAAGACATTAAGAAATTATTTCTAATATCAAAAAATTATATAAATTATTTTATAATAAATATAATAACAACTAATATTAAACATGTTTAATAATCATAAATAATAAATTAAATTTAAATTAATATAAAATTATAATATATAATAAATTAATAATATAAATATAATTTATATGAATATATTCTATATAATAAATATAATATATAAATATAATAATATATAAGTATATATCATAATAAATATATAAATACTTATATATTATATTACATAATAATTATATAATAATTAATAATATAATTAAAAATATAATATTAAAATACATATAAATCAATAATATCAATAAATAATTACAATAAATTAATAAATAAATAATAAATTACATACCATCCACACTCTTCACTAAGTGCTAAATAAACGTTAGAAATAAATACCTTATCTCAATCTGCTGATGGAGAGTCCTGTTCTAATTTGCGACATTTGCGAATTGATTTTCAGGCTCGGAATAAACACCAATTTTGGAGAATTATTTATTTGTCATTACAATTTTAGTAATTAGCGTTTCTTAATTTTAAGTTCATTCCCCTCCTAATTCAAACAATAATAATACGAAATAAATAACAAAAATAATAAAACATAATTAATATATAATAAAAAATAAATTAAATATAATTAAAAATAATTAATAATAATAAATTAGATATAAGGAATAATTAAATGATAAATAATATATTAAATAAGTAATAATAGAGAATAAATAATATAAGTGATAAATTAATTAGTTTAATATTAATAGCATAATAAGAAATGAGAGCTAATGGAGATATAGTAATTTTGATACAACATTATGATGTAATTACATATTTGTAATATAGGAATTGTGGGTTTATAAGAATTAGAGGATCGGAATAAAAGAATGCAAATTGGAAGATATGAATTGTTGAGATTGATTGTAAATAATAATGGAAAGATTAATTGAGGAGATAATAGTCACAACACATAAGCTCAATAATTATATAATTATGCATGAAGTTATATGAGGAGTTTGATGATGAGCACAGAATACTGAAAGAAAAGATAAAGAAATAATTAATAAAAAGATATAGAGGATTAAAGATAATAAGGGGGGATTGAAGGATTTTTAGAATAAGATTGAATGTGGATTAATAAAGAATCATAATAAATAATAATAATACAAATATACATAATAATAATAAATAATATAATAAGCAGGCATAAAATGATTTAAGATAGACGTGACAATACCTTCGGTGAGTAGAATGATTATATGATATTAATTGGAGAGTCAACTAGAGAGGAACATATAGATAGTAAAGTTATATAAAATAATATATAGAGAAATATTGTAGAATTAAAAGTAAAAGAGTAAGTATATTCCTGCAGGAAGAAAAGAATAGATATTAGTAATAAAATATATTGTAAATGGTAAGAGTAATAACCATAGCATATCGAGGAAAGCAATTAATATCTTAGATAGAGATAGGATAGTAATAAAGTGAGAGAAATTAATATAGATTCTTGAATGATCGACATAATAATGGACTATTACATGAAAGGATTACTAATTATGTTGTTACCAATAAATATAATATATTGAATTATATATAAAGAATATATAAAGTTATATGAATATAAGTCTGATGATGAGAATAAGATATAATAATAAAATAAATACTTATAGGATATACATAATATATGTTCAAATAACAACGAACAAATATTCTTTTATAGAGAAGATAAGTCGTATAGCCCAATATTGAGAAAGATTATAGGTATAAAAACACGTGAGAATGATAGTCAGCAGTTTAAGAGTATAGATTGTAGGGTATGTATAAATTGGAAGCACATTGAGAAGAAGTAAATAGAAAATAGTTATATTCTTTTCGATGTGATTATATGGTTCATTAGTAGGAAAAGGACTAAGATAGCTCATGATTTTATGTGATATAAGCGGATGTTAGAGAGGAGTATCAGGAGCGCGGCTGAAAATGATATACCGGCTGGGGAGAAGCGAGAAAATATGGATGAGTCTCTGTCATATCCGCTAGAGAAGTAAGCCTAGAAGGAAGGGATAGAGTGTATGGATGATGGACTTGGGCGGAGACAAATGAATGGAGGATGGCGAATTTACGAATGAAAAAGTGCGAGGGAGATTGGTCGAGGTGGGTGTATTTTGTTGTGCGCCTGCAGCTGAGACTGAGAACGCCTGAAACCACTAAACATATAATGAAACGATCATGTAATTATTAAAGCTGACTAGTGAGATCCAGCGACATTGTTCCTACGAATGATATAAGCTATGGTAAGAGATCAGATAATCTTGTCTGAGACGAAGCTGGTCGAAAGTATATCTCCCGTGAATAATATGTTAAATAAAAGTGGCACGCCTACCGAGGATAAAGACGGGTGTACTACGTTTAGTATACGGGAACTTGCCATAGGATTGCTCTTTAAAGATTGTCTGGTATTCTAATTGTAGAAACCGTTTGAACGCGGTGCGCAGATGATCAAAATCGAAGAGTACCTTACCTGGGGAGGGCCACCGAAGAGTTGAGTGTAGGTCAAGGAAGAATGATTCAGACGTCATACAAATATATTTAAGTATAAGTAAATTATATTAAGCACGAAGACGGCAAATATGATAGAACTGAGGATAAAAGATACTACAGAAACACACTATAGAGAATGAAGAGAAACGAAAAAAACTTGCAGGAATGTCAATTAATAAGGGACGTGTGATAGAGAAAACTCGTATGGTAAAGAATGATCGTAGTAAGTTACTTAGGTAAAAGATGAACATATACGATACCATTAGAGTGACACGAATGAAGTGAAATAAATGACAAACTTATATAAGTATAATAAAATAACAGGATATAATGAAGGAAAAATTAGTCCTGAAAATGAGATATAAAACAGGGGTTGCCAACTTTCAATATAATGTGATATTGTTCAACTATTGTTTCGACAAGAATAGAGAGAATATCATAAGAGAGTAGCCAATACTAATAAAAGATTATAGAGTAGTTGGAATGAGAATGGCAGAGAAGGTATTGCGATTCTGAAGAGCTGTGGGCGAAGGGAAGAAAAAAGATATTTAAGATGCGAAAGTCGTCATATGAGAGAAAAGTACCATAGAACCTACTCCTGAACGCATGAATATTAGCCAAAGAAGAGATATTACGTTAATAACGAGAAGACTCCTTGTGAGCTTGAGGAAGGAAAGAAATGATAAATTGACGAATAACTATGAGACTGACTAATGTTAGATATATTACATAAGTAAGTATACAAGGAAAAGCTGTGATATCAGTTAACCGGAGGAGATAGAGTAATAGAGTAGAGAGTATAAAAACTCCGGAGACGATATATATATATAAAAAGCAATATTAGGTAGGCTAATATCAAAAGGAATTAAGAAGGTAAAAGCCCAGGAGAGATTAGTAATGGCTTAGTGAAGTATTTAGGTGTGATAGGGAAAGAGAAGGACTAAAGAGGAGCATACATTCCAAGTTTTGATAGAATACAAGTGTTTGAGATAGAAGAAGAGGAATAGGTGTCTATATGGAAATATGAGTAGGAGGCAATAGCAAATAACTATATTCACCTATGCCGGATAATAAGCGCTATAAAAAGAGAGTGAATCAAGGAAAAGACGTAATAACTATATGAGGGCATTGTCCAGTGGGACAATAAGAACGCCTATCCCACTAAGCGAAATCAATACCTAATTCTCAGAAAGAGAGGTGTATGGACTACTGATGGTCTCACATATGGTGTTCACTCTAGGTCAAATGACCTCAGCGAAGAGACTAACAGTACCCGCATAATTCTCTCATCATCTCTGGACATCAGAGCGAGCATCTGCCAAATCTGCGTCGAAACCGTCTTACCTCTTCACCCTAGAGAGCATCCGTCTCGAGCATCATACTACTAACGTCTTATATACTCTTGTCAAGGTATGGGGAGTGACTCTCGTACTCCGGTCGCTTCATACCGCGACATCCTCCAACCATTAGGCAGGCACTGATCGTTCTCCTTCTGCATCCACGGAAACAGATGGTGTCCTCCCACCACATGAATACAATGGAGAGTTAGTCTTGACTGAGAATCTATCGTGAATTGAAGTAATATATAAGCACGGCAATTAGAACTAAAATATTCCCCCTGTTCTTATAGAATACGCTTCTAGTTGAATGTTTAAACTCTTACAGAAGTCTTTTGCCGGCAACTAAGCGAGCTCTCAAAGACGTGTATCTACCACGCGAGAGCCGACACTGGTGAGATAAGTGTCTTTTACTCATACTCTGCTGTAAGTTGTAGATTTATATCTCTCACCCGTGCGTTATAGACTAAGGAATAGTGAGGAGAGTACTGGGCTCATGCTGCACCAATTTATCGAAGGGCATTCAATGAATGGCAGTTGAAATGCTATATTCTAGGCACCATGGCTCGGAATGCGAATAGATATCTTTATGATCGAGGCGACACGCACATTCGAACTCATTTGTCTAACTTCGAGTGATTGTGGATTGGGAGGTAAGAGGAAGGAGTTTGGAAGCTGAGCGTAATCTTACAGCTACGTGCGCGATGAGGAATGCTAAGACTAGTATATAACAGAGAGTATTAGCAATGATATACGGCGACGCAAATTGCATGAGTATCCTCGGCGTATGATTGTACCAGTAATGCTGCGACAGCGCAAGTATAGGCCATTTAGCGTCGCAACACCATGCCGTATATCTAATTTCCTTCCAAATCACATCAATCTATATCATGCCGGTACGCGCGATCCTTTCACGCAAAGACCAGGCGACGTAATGCTCAGGAGTAGATTACGCAAGACACAATGAGAAAAGTATGGCGCATTATGTTTTACTTGTGTTCATAAAGCGAGAGCTTTACAAATATCAGACGCTCTCTCCTACCACTACCTATGCGTCGAGAAGGCATACATAGACACACAACCATTTCCGGAATAGAAGGCTCTAAAAATAGTGATTTTTCCCTTAACAGTCATTATTTTTGCCCCTGTACGCTGCTGTAGTGTCGTGATTGGGAAACAGGAAATTCCAATCCGAGAAAAGAGGAGAATGGTATCAAAATCATACCCACGCGTGAGCCGCACGAGAAGTAAGTGCGCATCTATTTCCTAAAGAATCTCAAACTAATGATCCGCATATTCAGCTTTAGCGTATATGTAACATCGATCATCAAGGAATTAACGATAATTAAGTGAACGATATAGCAGGGAAGATAGATGAGTGAGATGATACTGACAATTACGAAGTGGATGCTCGTGGGCATAGATGTGGAGACGTCCGTGTGGTCTCACCTCAACGATCATTCTCCCACAGTGTATATTGTCAGCTAGATCTAGTGCTTATATGACAGATATAACGAATAGATGGGCACACTTATGCAACTAATCAACCCAACAGAGACACATGGATGAGACGTCCAAGGCGAAACAAGAGTGAATGAATAATAGTTTAGTCGACTTCACGTGGAGGACTCTCTGCAGTAGAATTCTACGATGTCATGCTCTATACGACACAACAATCTGCACATCTCGCCTAAGCATTAGACCGAAGGAATACTTGCGAATCGAGGAAGGAAGACGTTACTCTGGTCAGACATAGAACTGGCATTGAGCTGAGATCACTGAGCCAGTACTGTAATAATATCTCAACTTCACTGGAGTGAATCAGGAAAAAGCATAAAATAACTGGATAAGAAAAGAACTATATGATAATCCGATTAGTTATTATCTATATTATTTAGCTATATATATATATCCTGCTGGCTCTCTCCTATGATCTGAGGTACTCGCTAACTTATATATTCTCATCTATATTATTACCTTCTGCTATTATATATATAATTCTCTTCGATTTGTATATATCTTTGTCACCACTATAGCTATGGTAAAAACGGAAAACCCCTGTTAAGTTTTTATACAATCTATTCCACTGCATTACTTCTTTTTACCGCTAATATTGGACCTATGATATTGATCTATTAACTACACGTCTCATCTTGAGTACTGTCGCTCTGGTCTATACAATACACCGTATTGAACTTTATCAAGAATTATTATATATTATCAAATTTCATCTATCTATCTCTATGATCTATTAATAAATTCATTGGGGTGATTAAAACATATTACTTATAACAGCCCACACGGAACGGGAGCTCTGTATATTAAAAAAATTATTCATCATATCACTACTCTATGATACATAAATATAGATTGTTCAGTTTAAAGAATTAAAACAAAAATAAAAAAAAATATAATCATATTTGTATTAAAACACTAAAGCTAATATAAAAATATTATAACATAAATAACTAATAAAATATATATATATATATATATATTATATATATATATAATATATATATAATAATATATAGATATATATAATATAAATATATATAATATATATTTAATATATATATATATACTATATACTATATATATATAATATATATATTATTATATATTTATATAATATATAAATATAATATCATAGGTAAAAGTTATTAACGCCCACACGGAACGGCGAGCATCGGCAAAAAATAAATTTTCAACAGTAGCCTGCTATGATTACATAAATAGACTTTTTAGGGTCGATAATAAAAAAAAAAAAAAAAAACAATCCAATATCAACTTATAATAGCTACAGCGAAAGGAATACATTTTGGAATCTGGTAAATTTTAGTAAGGGAAATGTATATTAAAACATGAATACCTCCAAGTATATACTGCCACCGAGAGGAGTCGGGGTCCTCTCGGCTTCCGGAACTACGGGCGTAGGACATTCCCCCCTCCGGAGGCTCACGGAACCCCGCTCTTTGGGGATTTGGGTGGTCGCCGGGGGTTCCTCCCGCCCTCCCCTACGGGGTACGGAACGTCCCCCTGTGTTCGCGGCTCACCTCCCTACAGTTGCCGTGTTAATACCTTTTCAAATAATATATATATTTCACCCCTAGAACAGCGTAAAACAAAAAAAAAAAAAAAAAAAAAAAAAAAAAAAAAAAAAAAAAAAAAATACTTTCGAAAACAGTTTTAAAAATGAATCATAGATGCTTAACCTGTGAAAAAAAAGATAAAGTTTATTACACAAATGAAAAATTAAAATAAAACAAGAAAACGCATTTTTTTCGCTAATTAAATATCCCAAGAAAAGTACTGACCCACTTACAGAAAAACCATTACATATTTGGAAAAAAATATATAGGCTATTATAAAAATGTAAAAAAAATAATAAAAAGCGGGCAAAAAAAAAAAATTTAGGGCTCCCCTGAGAGGCAGAATAAGATTTCCATTACCCCGCATAGGGGAGGGCGAAGATACCCCCGCGACACCCAAATCAAAGAGCGGGTTCCGAACCCTCCCCGGAGGGGAATAGTCTACGTCTTATGGCCTACCGAAGTGAGAGATCCCGACCTTCCTGCCATTCTTCGCGGTTTACTCTTTAGAATTTCCTTTGAAAAAAAAAAAAACAAAAAAAAATGAAAACTGACGGAGTTGTAAAACGTAGAAAAGTCCTATATTTATTTTGAATCATGTCCGTTTTACCACAACTAGATTGACTTTTTATGTTATATACTTTTGCTAGATGCTAAAAAGAAATACTAAAAAAATTCCAAAATCTGAGGAGTCGACAAACAGAAGAGGTCCCTATATATATTATTATATAGTATATAATTATATATATGATAATAATTATATATAATATATTATATATATAATATAGTATATAATATATAATATATATATATATATTATATATCTATTATATTATATTTTATAAATTAATAGAAACCTCCATCATTACCTGATGTCGTCAGAACACTCAACCACTCACTAAAGAAAAACAAGACATCTAGATCGAATAAATTATATAACCACTAATTAATATCTTAGCAATTATTACCCTTGCTAACATACATAAATTATTAACTTATTAACCATCAAATCTAATATTATGTAAAAATCACATCAACCTACTTAATATATAACATTATATTAAACTCAACTTCTCGCATTACAAGTCTTACTATTTTTATTCCACCATTGAGAGTGCTAAAACTAAGTAAAGAGTCATTAAATTGGTGCAAGAATTTTCATTGTGGATGCCTAGACTCAATTTCTCGCTCAAGATTGATCAGTCTCTATTTCTCTTGGTGGTTTCTCGTCCCTAATGAAAGTTGCCTACCGCCATTTTGTTTGTTGTTCTATCAATCGTTTTAATTTTTTTATATGTAACTCTTTACAAATTTTCCACCTCATCCCAATTTCTCCTACATTATTCACTTGCAAACTATATATATATATAATATCTATATATATAAATTATAATAATATGTAAATATATATTATATATATTAATTATATATTATAATATATAATATTTATTATATATATATTAATATAATTAATATATATAATTATATATATCTATAATATAATATAATATATATATTATAATATAAATATATAATATATATATATAAAATATATAATTTATATATATTATAATATAATATGATATATATTTATATATAGAATATATAATATATATATATTTTATTATTAATATATAATTAATTATCGTATAAATATATATATATATTATGTGGCATCTTTATTCTTGAATTAAAAAATCGGTTGTGGGAATACCATAAGAAACTGTACCAATATAAAGAATGCAAGAATTAAAAAAATTAACCATTATAATAATATCTAATTGGGTTCTCGAACGCAAAAGTGTATTCATGACCGGTTTTCAGCAAAAGAGAATATGGTCATAATCTGTAAATTATGATTTGGACCAAATATCAAATTCAAATGCCTTAAACGTCCATTTTGAACCGCTACTGAAACTATTTTCTTTATTCGGTCTCCGAACTTTGTTCAGTTTGGGTTTTATATTCCTCGTAATAATTATGTCATAAATGATTTTTGGTTATAATTTATTTTGTGTTAATCCATTCTGCATCAAATTTCAAATTTTGTATAATTTGGGAAGATACTTTTCTGATTTAAAAAAAAAATTATATCCAGCAGTTTTGCCGCTGTTTAGAGGAATTTCATTTTATTTTATTTTCTAATTTTTCCCATGAACAGCGGCAAAATGGTTTGGCATAAAAAATATATTGAAAGGGAAAAGGTGTACTTTCTCCAATGACGGTCGGATGAACAGAAAAAAGGTTATGGCCAAAAGCATTTCTGACCAAAAAAATTTTTACAAGCCATGAAAATTTTTCAAATAGAACATTGTTCTGTGACAGAAAATTGATTGAAAATACAGAAAAACGATCCAAATAAACGTTTTAGAACTCTCCAAATGCTTTTCGCATTTTGTTTGGTCCAAATCGGATGAAATTTAAGAAATTTTTGGCCAAATTAACTTTCTTGAAAACCGTCCAATGAATGAATACCACCAATTTTAGGCGTTAGAGCTACCATTATTATTTTAACCGAATTTAATTTAAAGTGGACAATACTTTTATATAACGACACAATTTTAAGAGGTGAGTACAAAAAAAATCTACAATTAAATATTTAAAATATTTCCCATGTTAATAAGGACCACCATAATATATATATATACTATATATATATATTATATAGATATATAAAATATATATATATATATTATATATAATATAATATATATATAATATATATATAATATATAAATAATATATGTATGTTTTTATAAAATAATCAAATTAAAAATATATTATAATATATATAATATATATATATATATATATATATAATATATATATATAAATAATAATATATATATATATATAATATTATGATATACTATATAATATATATAGTAATTGGGGGGCCCGTGGGGGAGGGCCCCGTTTTTTTTAAAAGTAAGTTGGGGCCCCCCCGGTTATTTTACGTCAAGAATGAGGAAAACTTAATAAGCAAGAGGATATTTATCCAAAACACAAAAATTTTGTCCTTATAATAAAGGTCAAGGTTTTATTATGTGCTTGGCTTCATAATATGCTGTTCTTTGCGATCTTCATTCAACACTTATATAAAGAAATTATATATTAATATATAAAGGTATATAATATATATATTAATATTATATATATCATATATATATATATTATAAATATAATATATTATATAAGTAATTATATATAAATAATAAAAATATATAATAATATATATAATATTATATATATTATATAATATTATATAATATAGTATTATATATAGGTGATAATTGGTTTTAAAACTACCTCATATCTCGAAAACTAAATAAATACAGGGAAAGGAATACATTGTTGGAAATCCTGGTAATCAATTTTAGTGCGAAAATGTAAAAAAAAAAAGAAAACAAATTATATCTCAAAAACTACGAGAGCTAATTGAAAAAGGGCAATACATTTTTGGAATCCTGGAAAACTTTTATATAGAGAATATTAAAAAAAAATAACAATGAAATATAATATCGTTGTTTATAATTTATGTAATATGAATAAGAGACCTATTTAGAGACACTTTTTTGTTATCGTTAATAAATAGAACTTCCTATTAATTTTTGCTTTTTTTTTTTAACTAAAGAATACCCCAAGGGTATACCGCCTCGATGGCAGGATCGGTCTCTCGGGCCTTCCGGGGCACTACGGGTAGGACTAATTCCCCCTTCCGGGGAGGGTCCCGGAACCCCGCTTCTTTGGGTAATTTGGGTATCGCGGGGGGTCCTCCTCCCTCCCCTACGGGTATGAAACGTCCCCCTGTGTCCCCCGTGGCTCGAGCCACCCTACATTGCGGTAACTACCTTTACAATAAAATATATATATAATATTATATATAATATATATATAATATATATATATAATATATATAATAATATATATATAATATATAGTATATATATATATATATATTAACTATAATTTTTTTTTTTAGGAGCAGGGACATTAGTATATTATTATATTATTATAATATATATGATAATATTTATTCCCCTGCAAAAAAAAATAGCCAATATTATTTTATTTATTAATTATTATTATTTTACATTTTCCCAACTAAAATTTTACAAGGATTCCAAAATAATGTATTCTTTTCGCTGTAGCTATTGTAACTTTTGTGACAAAATGATTTTTCTTTTATTTTTTTTATTTTTTTTTTTTTTTATCATTTCCCTACGTATGTTACCCGGATTCCAACAATGTATTCCTTTTCCCTGTTCCTATTGTAGTTTTTGAGATTGAGTTTGTAGTTTAACCAAAAGTTGTTAGGTTTTTTAAGAAATTTCCCAATATACTATACTATATATATATATATAGTAATAAATATATATATATTAATGATATATATATATATAATAAATAATATATTATATATAATATAATAATATAATATAATATAAATATATATATGTTAGTTATAAAAATTAATATATATGATATAATATATATATATAAATATATATTATCATATATAATATATATATAATATATATATAATATATAATATATAATAATATATATATATTATATATAATTATATATATATAATATATAATTATATATACATTATATATCATATAATATATATATAATAATAATATATATATATTATATATATATAAATATATATATAATATATATAATATAATATATTATAATATTATATAAATATAATATATAATATATATATATATATAATATATATATATATATATATATATAATATATTATATATATATATATGTATATATATATATATATATAATATATATACTATATATATTATAATATATATGATATATATAATATATAAATACTATATATATATAGTAGTATAATATATATATTATATATAGTAAATATATATATATATGTATATATATATATATATATATATATATATATATAATATATATATATATATATAATATAATATATATAATAATATATATATATATATATTATAGGGTTCATGAATGCTTTTAAAACTGGGCCTTTAAAGTTTTGTACTTTTCTTGTTTCTTCATTTTAACTATTTCAACTTTATGTTTCAAATATATATACAATATAATGTAGTTTTGTTTTAAATATCTTTAGTAACGAATCTATTAGATTATTAATATATAATATTATATATATATATATTATATATTATATATATAATATATATAATATATATTATATAATATTATCAACATATAATATATATATATAGTATATTATATATATATAATATATCATGATATATATATATAAATATATATACTATATATATATATATAATTATATATATATTAATTATATATAATATATCTATATATGTTTAAACTCCATAACAATTAATTAGTAAAACTGAAGAAACAAGAAAGTAAAAACTCTAAGGCCAAAGTTTAACAAGCATTCATTAACCCAGCTTTTCCCTCCAAACTGGGGGAAAGTAAAAAAGACAAACCCACAGAAATTTTTAATATAAATCCTGAACAACTTTAATTTATTTTGAAAACTCATAATGTATTCTTTTTGAAAAAATTTTTTGTATATTCATTAATAACATTATAGTTGCATTTAACAAATTGTTAATTTTTTAATTTCTCTCTTGAATTTTGTTGCAACATTTTTTGTTTTATAATTCAAGAATTGTATATTTTCAACATATTGCAAATAGAGAATTTTCTTTTGCGAGAATCATATTGCAATGAGTGGTTTGTTAATTTCTATGTTTGGTCAATAGAAAACACTAGAATTAATCGCTCGCCATTTCTCAAACAAATAATTAATATTGGAAGACGTTATTATGAACATCATGTCTCACCTAAATATTTTGTCTGTATCAATTCTTGCAAATTTATGTTATAAAATTCCTGTGTTGCATTCTTTATTTCATTTAACTGATTCTTCGACATGTTTTTTCTTCTTTTAGACGTTTGGGATCTGATCGTCTGGTTAACTTATTTTTTATTTCAGGTCGATAAGAAGGGATATCCACGATGTGTCAGTAGTAATCTGGCCGCCCCCAGTCCGAACCCCATTTTTTCTATTATAAGTGAAATAGAGATATATTAGGCCTTAGGGGGAGGATGATAGCCCAAGGGCTATCACCGACAAAACAACAAACCGAATGTTGTCATGTTTTGTTTGTATGATTTTTTTATTGAGCGCACGCGCGCGTGCGGCATACACCATGACACATCCCCCATATGTATTATTATTTATTATTAGCTTCGGTCAGCGAATTCTGAGAAGGGAGTGATCTCAATTTCTAGCCGACTGTGGCTCCGACTCCGCTCTGTCTCTGACTCGACTCCGACTCCGCTCCGAATCCTTGCTCAGCTTCTGAAGTTTTTTTTTTTGTTATTATTATTATTATTAGTAGTTATTTTATTCATTTATTATTATATTTATTATTATTAATTATTTTATAATTATTATTAATTATAATTATTTATATTTTTTTTGATTATTATTAATTAATGATTTTTGTTATTATTTTCCACCGAGGTTTTCTTACGCATCTCAGTTCTGATTTCACTGTATATACTCTACATGGATCTAGGGTGTATTGTAGTAGGGTTGAAAGATTTGGAGGGTAGATGGGGAGGTAACCTTTGTGTATGACGAAGTTACAATCCTCTGGGTTCCCGAAGGGGACCCACCCCCTTTAAAAAATCAAGTGTTCGTAGGATTGGCTGAAATTTGGTGGAGGAGTTCAGATGAATTTTCTAGACCAATATCTTGATATGTGAATCTACGGAGTTGCTCCGCACCGGTGCTGAGCCCACTGCGGTGCTTAGTAATAAACTTCGTATAAACAACAAGTTGGGTGCGCTTATATGTGGTTATCGAGGTCCGTAGAGTTGAATATATGTTTATAAGTCCGTATAGGGTGTCTAGGCCCCCATTGATGGGGGGTTCCGAATGAAAAAAGAGCCCAGAGTGCATAAAAACAAAGGAGGAATGAAGAAGGATTAAAGAAGAAATAAAGAAAGGAAAGAATGGAGAAGGAATCTGACTCAGAGGAGTAGAGTTGACAGCTGCACCGGTGCTGGATCCGGTGCAGTGCTGTGGTGGGATAGTAAATATCTTGTATAATAATACATATTGTGTTAAAATATATGGTTATAAGGATGTAGATCTCAACTAAAAGTTTGAGGACTCCCTCAGAGCAAGAAGGTAGCGTCCACTCAGGCTCCTGGTCGATGCGGGGTGCGCGCCCAGCAGGCGCGCAAGCCAGTGCAACCTGCGCGAAACGGCGCGTGCGCTGCGCCGCGGCGCGCCTTCCGCGCGACCGATCCGCGTGTGCGCGCCCGCAGGCGCGCCGCGCCGGCCGCGAAAAAATAAATGAGAGAATAGCTCCTTAGGGGAACTATGTTATATATTTCAAATGTTCGGGATGAGTGGCTACCTTGGATGACTTTAATTGTGCGGCTACAGAAAAAATTTATTATTTTTTATTTTTTATTTTTTTAAGTGGGAATGTTTGTTTAATATTTTTTTCTATTAATTGGTGACTTGTTAAGGTCTGCAGGTACTAGGGGTGTGTAAAGGGTGTGGAATTTTAATTGAACCTTGTGAGAATGTTGGGTAAGTTCTATGAATAGTGTTGCGATGGAGTTTTTGTGGAAAATCGTGTTGAGAGTCTGATATGGGAATGTGTTGGGACTTGGGAAGCTCTGTAGAAAGGGATATGGGTCTTTAGGATGATGGATTGTTCACTGGTTTATTTGCTTTTACGATTGGTATGTGGGCGTGTTTCCGGAACGGAGCTAGAATTTTATTTGATCTTTGAATATTTGTGTTAAGGTTTTATTGAATGCATTGGGTCCTAAATATTTAAGGTGCATGTTAGATATGTAATCTGTGCTCTGTGCCTTCAGCTTTAGAGTTTGTGAGATCTTTGATAATATCAGGGTTCTACTTGGTCGGCTTTTTTTAAGCGCCCTATTATTTTTCTATTTGCGGGTTTGACTTATTTTTGAGAAGTGGGACTTAAAGATATTGCAATATTGTATTGGGCTTCTTTTCTTGGTTAGATATTTTGTTGTTTTGTTGGCAGATGGCTTCATGGGTTGTGGGTAAATTATGAATTTTATTTGTAGTGCGATATATTTTAGTAGAATTTGTTTTATGATTCATAGATTGAGTGAATTGCTACCAATTATTTTAGTTGTTGATTTCTATTGTTAAGGTCGATGAAAGGATACATACAAAAATATGACAAACTAAAACAAAAAAAAAATAGACAAAACGATTTATAGTTTGAGAAGAGCATCTATTAATTTACTAAAGTGCAGATAGATGCAAATGAAGAGATCTGCAATTGAAAATAGTAAAACGACAGACATTAGACCAACCTCAATTTCGGAGGTTGAAATTCAAGCCTTAGAATTTTTCTGAGTTGCAGATGCGGACGCTTTATCTAAGATTTATATATTTTAAAACATATTCTCATACAAATTATATATATATCATAATATATAATATATAGGATATATGATATATGATATTATATATATATATATATATATATAATATATATATATATATATATATATATATATATATATATATTGATATATATAGTATATATATATATATAATATATATTTATATATAATATATTATATTGATATATTTATTATATAGATATATAATATATAATATATTATATTTATATATATATATATGATATTATATATATATATATATATATATATATATAATAATTATATATATATATATATATATATATATATATATAGTTATTAATATATATATAATATATATATAATTAACGAGAATATTGATCGATTGAAAGTCAAAATAACCTTAACTATTATTAGCATTGAGGCTGGTCTAATGTCTGTTGCTTAACTATTTTCAATTGCAGAGCTTTTCAATTGCAGCTATCTGACATATTTAATAAATTAATGAGGGCTATTCTCAAACTATTAATCCGTTTTTTTTTATTATTTGTTCTTTATTTGTCCTTTTTTAATGTGTCCTATATATTTTTTATCTGTCCATTATTTGTAATATAGTAATAACTTTCATAACTTATCATAGGAACAAATAAAAACAACAATTTTATGTTAAACTTTCAAAAATGCCAATTAACTAAAATGTTTTTATTGTTAAATTGATTTTCTTGTTCAAATCGCTAAATGACATTAATAACCGATAACTGAATTGTAGTAAAGAATTATTTATTTATAATTTATAATAAATAACTAATTTAAATTAATTATATTATAATTATAAATACGCTGCAGTTTTCAGCACAATGCCTAAAGCTTAACTTTTAAGGTGTTTATTACAATTCACCAAAAGAAATTAATTTTACAAAGTTAGGAAAAATCAAACATGAAAATTTAAATGTTTTACAATATATGTGCCATATAAAGTATTTTCTTTTTTTTTTGCGTAGAGATAAGAAAAAAATATTTGATAAGCAAATTATTCTCAAAATTAAAGTTTAAAATTCGAATATGATATTAGAAATTATTGGAAGAGAAGTTAAAAGCTATAAAAGTAATGATAATTTAGATAAGATAAATTTGAAACAAAGATGATATTAACATATGAAGATTTTTTTATGTAGATTCTGTTGAGTATTAACAAACCATTTTGGCATGTTGAAGAAGACATATGAACAGAAACAGATTAAATACAAACGATATGTGTAAATTTTAATTTATTATCACATCGTTTGTGAAATAATGAATACATTAATTTTCTATTGATTTTCCCAAAGTTTTGGTTACCCTGATAGGCAGAAGAAAAGGGGATAAAATTAAACACACTTGTTCCAATTTTGCTTAAAAAACTGGTTGATAAAAAAATGGAGTAAAATAAATGCTGAGGCTTTTTTAAAAAAAAAAACCAACAACAAATAAATTTAAAAAATAAAAAAACGAAACTAAAAAAAAAGAAATTTTTTTTTTGAGTGAAAACAAAAAAGGGAAAAGGAAACGAGTGAAAATTGAGAAAAACATTATACGAAGTTTATTCTATTGACGATTTTCTTTTTTAGTTTTTAAATGGAAAAC
Source organism: Trachelipus rathkii (assembly GCA_015478945.1). Classification (NCBI taxonomy): domain Eukaryota; kingdom Metazoa; phylum Arthropoda; class Malacostraca; order Isopoda; family Trachelipodidae; genus Trachelipus; species Trachelipus rathkii. Next base: position 24,227 of record JABUQX010064507.1, on the reverse strand, counting down.
GGAAATTAAATAAAACAACTAATTTTTACCATATGTTATAATTCTTTATAACAATTAAAAAAGAATAGCACACACATGACCCTTAACACTATATAATAATTAATCTATCTATATAAAGTATATATTATATATATATAAAATATATATAATATATATATATATATATATATATATATATAATATATATGATATATATATATATATTATATATAAATATATATAAATAAATATATATAATAGTATAGTATAGTATATATAGTATATAGATATATATATATTATATATATTAATTATATATATATTATAATATATATATAATATAATACAAGCTAAGCTGGTTTATTGGAGGATTGTCTTAGAAAGAAATGTTCATTCAGGCAGAAAGTTAATACCACATTGTCTCTTATCCTAACCATTTCCGAGAGAAAATAATCTGAAATTATCTTCGTGTGAAGGGACTCTCAAGATCTATCAATATAAATCTGTGATAATGCAATCTATAACTGACCTTTCGAGTTGACGGAAATCTATTATAATTGATCGATTGATATATTCTGTTTGATCATTTATATTTGGGCAAAAACGTGTAATATCCCATGTTTTGGAATATCGAACTGAAATGAAAGCTTTATTCAATATCTAAAAAAGTTTTTTCATAATGTCATAGTCAAGTATCTATTAAAACTTACCTAAAATGATTTTATAACGTTCAATATATATTATATATTATATATATATATATATATATTATATAGATAGTATATAGATATATATATAATATAGTATATAGTATAATAGTACTATATATAATAATATATGTAATATTAGTTGAAATATATATATATATGTATATTTGAGTATAATTAGTATAGTATTATATTATATATTATGGTATTTATTATTATATTAGACAATTAGCGTTTATGCTGTTATAAAATCTAGTCTCTAAGTAATTCGTAGTGTTGTTGTCGGTGTTCTTGCGTGTGTTTGATGATGTCTTTTGTTTTATGTTGAACGATTCGTCTTTGTTTTGAGCCTTTTTAGATCAAAATATGTTGTTGGTATTCACACGTAAAACGTTCTTTTCCCTACACATTAAGATCTTATCTTATTAAAGAGTTGTTTCTTCGATATTCTTATTTCGCTCTTGTTAGTTCTTCAATTCATAGTCCTTGCTTCGACACCCAAGAACAGATGAGATCAATAAAATCTCATTTGTCAATATCTATCAAGTTAATTGATATTCACTAGAAGTACATCATTAGTAAAAAGATAAATAATTGCAAAATAGGTTCCAAAGTTTTTATTCTAAAAAACAATGATGAAATTAATTTGGCTTTTTAAGTTCCGATCAATCTTTCCTCTTATAAATGGAAAAACTTGAGGAGGTATTAAAAAAGCTTGTAAACGACAAATTTGTGATGCTAATTTCAAGCAATTAAGATCGAAATGTGAGAATATTGTTCAAAAGAAAATTGGAATAAATTCCTGGCATTAAATTTGTTTTAAAGATTAAATTAATAGCACTTGTCAACAGTAGATAGTGGATATGTGAAAGGACAGCCTATAACTATATAAATGAGAAATATAACAGTAACAACAATAGTATATATATACATAATAGAGAGTGAAGGTATATATATAATAATATAGCTATATAATGATATGAATATAAATATATATATATATAATATATATATAATACTATATATTATAATATATAATATCTAATATATATTAATATAAATATATATATTATGTTTGTGATTGTGGTTATTATTTAAATAAGTCACACCTACGGTCAAAGCCCTATTACCCAAAGGAGGAATCTCTAGGTAATTTTCTACCTAGGATGCACCCCTCCCAAACTAGGAGTTCTTTAACCCCCGCGCGCACCTTGCCACACGTACTCAATCGCTCTACCGTTTGAGGCCACGTGTAATATTATATATAATAATATATATATATTATATAAAATATAATATAATATATATATATATATTTATATATATATATATATATAGTATATATATACTATATATATTATATATATATATATATATATATATATATATGAATGAAGGATGCAACGAGGAAAACACTTCCCAGCATCTATTTTATTATTTAATATAGACTGAATGTTTCAGTATCTTTTTTGACTCACCTTCAATTAAAATTACAAAACAATAACATTAATAATTACTAAAGCAATTATTAAAATACTAAAAAAATCATTTTAACACCTTCCCTTGCCACCCCTACCTCTAATTCTTTCATAACCCCACCCATATACAAATTGAATAACCAAGGAGACATTTGAACACATACCCTGCGCTCACTCAGTTAAATAATATTAAACCAATCACTTTTAAACTCCACTGACCTTACAACACATTTCACTATAGTCAGACATATTTGTGAGTCTATTCTGATTCTTTTGATATATCACTAACACCTGTTTTAGAGCTTCCCTATTAATTCTATCATACGCCTTTTGCAAATCCATAAAACCTAAATAAAATTTATTCATCATTTCTCTCATATTCTCAATTATTTGTTTCAATGTAAAGATTTACTCTTTTCAAGTTTTCTCTCTGATCGCTCCATATCAGCACTCGTTGGTGCCTGGTGGAGCGACTTTTTCCTACCTCCCTGTTAATTGTGGTGTTCCGCAAGATTTTGTTTTATCTCCAGCTTTATTTTTACTTTCATTCAACGATCTCCTCAGATGTACTTTTAACTCTATTCACTCTTATGCCGATGACTTAACTCTCCATTCCTCCACTAATTTCAAATTGCACCCATTTCTGTAGTCTCAGGGTTCAGTTCAGTTTCCAATTTTATTCTTGCCCATGGGATGGGATTTCGTTGGCCACCACAAACCTTGTGAAATTCAAACTCTTTAAAACTCAACTTTTTAAATCTTCCTCTCTAAAACCCTCCAACTTTCTATTTCATTCGACTGCTCTAACGTCTCACCTTGAACAACAAAGACATTACTGGTATGAACATGAAACCAAAAATTGTCTGGCAAATCTCATATCACAACGGTTGCTAAGGAGGCCACAAAGAAACTGGGTGTTCTGTTCAGGTGGCAGAACATATTTTCCTTGCAGCTACTCCATTAACATAGGACTTATTCCCTTGTTGAGTACTGTTTCTCAACTCTGGGGGGCTCCGCTCCACCCTTCTATCGGATAGGGTTGAGGCTAAGACTTATTAACAGCCCTTTACTTTCAAACTCTCTTACTCGCACTATAGGGTACCTAAACGGAAGACGCTCGGGGGGAGGTGGCCTCTCACATTCCACTTCCATTGCGTCGCCCACAGCACAAGAGGTGCCTTGCTCTCGCATGCATTTTGCGGGATATGATAGCCACCACACTGTAGGATTTTTTGCTTTTGGTGCTCCTGCTGTTTATCTATTTTTTGTTTTATCGGGAATGGAGATCCTTACATACTTTCTGTTCATTCAACTGTATATTTAATCTTCCGCTCTTTGAACGCCACGTGCGTGCGCTCACCTGATAAAGATTTTCCTTTAGACTTGGCTGGGTGTGGATGTTTCTCCTATTTTTATCTTTTCTGGCAGCCTATTCTTTGCATAAAGGGCCCAGCCCGAATGATGTGTGTATATAATACTATATTATTCATAGTTATAGTATAAATATTATTATAGTTATATATAATATATATATATATATATATTATAATATTAATATATATAGTATATATATATATATCTTAGATACCTTCTACCTTCTCACCCCCTGCCAACCCTGTCTTCAGTGGCCGCCACACTTGCTCAAGTACCCCGCCACCTCTGCAGCTCCTCCATAGATCTACCAGGCGCTTGAGATGTTCCAGATTGTCCGAGTTGGAGATTATAGAACAAAGTTAGAATTAATGAGAGACTTTTCAGGCCCAGAGTTACAATTATTGGATAAGCTGTTTTGAATTGCTTGCGTTTAAATTAATCTATGTTTGCATACTGTAGGTTTTGTGTGGCGCCCGCATTTTATATTGCCAAGGAGTTTTAGATCTGAAGCGAGATGAATTATGGACTATTCGGTGATGTTCATTTCAGTATGTGTTAGTTGCTTTTATTTCTTAGTGGCTTATCAGTTAGGAGTTGCTTGGATATGTTTTAAATGTGTGTGAATTGTTATATTGAGGAGGTGGGATATTGTTAAGAATTTGTTTTAGAGTAGTGCTGGAGAAGAATTTGTTGTTTAAGTCTGTGGTAGGTATGATAGAGTGCTGCGTGAAATGGGTGCTGGGTGTTAGGTATTTGGCAAAGAATTGATGCCATCATTTCAAATGCTTTGCTTATGTAGGATTTAGTTTCTCGTGCTAGATCTGTGTGAGATGTTGTAGAGGGCATTCCTGTTTATTCTAAGTGCCTTTGATTTGCTTAATTTTCGTAATTTTTCTAGTATTATTTTTGTTAGGAGCGGGTGCCATTGGGATAGGCGTATTAGAGCAACGGATAAATTCTTTATGATTCTGTAGGCTGTTGTTTTTGTTGTGATTTCAGTATTGGTCTATATCCTTAATTATATTTAGTTTTTTTGTTTCTGATAATTAATTAAATGGTTTTGTGGTATTAGATGAGTTTCGAGTGTGATGCCTAAATTTTTGAGAGTTTTGTTTAGTGGGATTATTTAGGTGATTTTTTGATGTGAGGTTCCGAGTTGTCTGTCTGTGGTGATTAGATGATTTATTTTTTGGTGACGGGACATCTCTGTCGCGTGTTAACCATGTACTTGGAATTGGTTGATTATTGTTGATGTCATACTGTTGCCAGTGTTTAGTTCTGATTGATGTAGTGGCGATGATGACTGTCGTCAGCGTATGTTAGTAAATGTGGTTGTTGTTTTGGTTTTGGAAGTGCGTGTTGGGTAATTGGACCTATTTACTCTAGTTGACTGGGGTGCTCCATTGTTGATGTTAACAGCTCGTGATTTGATGAAGTTGGTTTGAGTTTTTGCTGTTCTTCCTATAAGATTAGAACCATTGTTAAAATTTGTATGGGATGTCAGAGTGACAAATTTTTAGGATTAGGTGTTGTTTGGGACAGGACGAAGCTTTGTTGATTCCATGCGATGAGTACTGTTTTGTTCGGGGTGTTAAATCTTTAGGGCATTTTTAATGAGACTTGAAGTTGATGTTGTATAAGTCTCTATTGTGGTCTTTCCAGCGTTTAACTTTGTATTAAATTGCTTTTCCAGTATGTGGTCAGTAAAGTAGATTGATGTGAGCTGCTGAACTATGTTATGCAGTTGAAATAATACTGTATTCCCTAAGTGTTTAGGTGTTGTTCGAGACATTATCAGACCTGTAGCTGAGGAGTTTGAGGGATATGGTATTTAGTCTATCATATGGTTATTTGTCATGATAGTCTTGTTGCTTTTTTGTTTTTTTTTGAGGCTTTATAATTTTCGTTTTGTGGTGAGGTTGTGGCTAAGTATTTTGGCGAGTTGTTGGAGTTTCGAGGTTTGATGAGGTTTCAGTTTTTATTGGATTCGGTCGGTGCATTTGGTAATTGTTGAGTTTATTCAGGGTTTTATAGTGTCCAGATTCTGTTTGTCTGTGTTTGGAGGTTGGTATTCTTTAAAAAATTTGATTTACATGCATGTCTCATATCCTCAATATTGTGAATTTGAGTGATAATGAGTATGTATTGAAGTGAATTTGAATGATTGTGATGATACATGGATTATGAGAGAATTGCTTTATTTAGATTAGTTTCTTTCTTTCGGGGTTAAATTGCGATCTGTATTTTTAAAATCCTTAGTATATTATGTACGTTATGAGGAGCATCTTTGTTATTATGTTTGTGAAGTAATTTGAATGATCTGTTAGAGTTAGAGTTTGTTGATGTTGAAGAGAGGAATGTTTTCTCATGGCTAGTGAATTATTCCCAGGTGACTTTTTTAGAATTTGATATATATTTTCTGAGAAGATTTGATCTTATTGAGTTTTAATTTAAATATATAGGAGTGGTCGGAGTTTCAGAGTTGGTTAAAGTTAATGAGACCAAAGTAAATATTGGTGTGTATACATTTGAGTAGCCAGAGCTTAGTCTGGGAGGTTGTAAATATGGATTACGTTTGGGGATGGAATTTTGGTGTGGTGGTTTTGGTTGTTGATGTTAGGCTTCAAGTTAGGAGATACGAGTGCCTCTGGAGTTAGGCAACTCTGGCGTTGTTATTTTTTTTGCCATTTTGACGTGCAGGGTTGAAGTCAACACTTCCATTTATAAAGTGGGAGTTGGAAAAGTGAGAAAGAGATTTGTTTATAGTTCTATTTAGGCAGTGTGGAAGTTGGTGAGGAATCATATGTTCATAGACTGTGGTAGGTTTTTCGTTTATCATTCATTGTGGAAAGAATTGAAGCTTTGTAATTTCTGCTCCCCTCCTGTTAGTAAAGTGGAGGAGTATGCGATGTTTAGTGTAGGAAGGAGCTATGTAAATATGAGTTAGTAGAATTTTTTGTGCGTTTGAGATGAATGGAATGTTGTTCTAGATCCGTAAATTTAGGTCTGCGGGATTTTCGGCATGTGAGCTTCTTGAATCATTGCTATGTGTATATTGGAGTCTCATGAAAATTTCAATTTCTTTGCCTTTGTTGCGAATCCCATTTATCTTTAGATATCTCATATCTTATAGTTGTTTTTGGTTTATTGTCGGTAGGGTTGTTGAATATTGAGAGTGCTGTACCAGACTGGGCAGATATCAGTGTATGCTTCGTGAAGATGAGAGTTGTGAAAGGCAGTGAGTAGTGTTGTAATGATCCTTCATGCCCTCATTTGACTGTCAATCGGATAGGAATCGTCTTTACAGCTTTACTGGCAGGCTGACACGTAAAAGGCTCTACGTCCCCGGGTGCCTCTCTATGTCCCCGGCGTTTAGAAGAAGAGCTGAGGCATGTTCCCGGAAAGGATGCCTCGAGAATGAGAAAAAAGAGAGAAACAAAGTGTGAGAATTTGTTAAAAGTCCTGACAGTCGCAGAGGGTTCCTCCGGACGAGATACGGAAGCAAAAAGTCGATCAGTAAACCGCGCAATATCTGCAGGGGGGCTGGGCGGCGAGAGACATTGGAGGAAGCGCCATCTTGTTGAGATGAATTCTAAGCAGAGATATACATCAATCACATATCCCATCTGTAGATATATATATATAGATATATACTAAATATTCAAATGTTAGGTATAATATTAATATAGTATATATATAATATAGTATGCATATATATATATAATAAATTTAATAAATAATATATATATATTATAATATAATAATATATAAATTAATACTTTCTTTCTTTCTATCTTTCACCTTCCTCTTTGCCCCGAATTTGGGTCAATGGTGACTGTACAAAGCAACGGAGAAGAAAAACAGTAGGAAACATGACAAAACATTGTCGAAAAGAAATACCCGTACCTACCGCCTCCCCTCTTTACCATTAATTAGTGAGAGCTCGTCACAGAACAGAAAATCCACCCTAGAGCGATCAAGGACCGCACGACCCTTCACGTATGTAAATGTTCAATTAGAAGGGTTCATCCCCATGGCCAGGCTAACAACCATACCATACCCCCTCACCAAAACCCCGCCATTCTCTACTATCATGCCACCTCTTATTCTCGCCTCTGCCCAAACTCACATTTCTCTCCTTCAGACATTCGTTCCCCACCAATCCACTTTCTCTTCGGTCTCCCAAGCAATCCGTCCCAAACACACCTCCACTATACATCCCTAACAAACACTATTTCATTCATCCTTGCCACGATGACCAAACCAATTCTCACAACATACTCTTCATTATTCTCTCATTACCGCCTTATCTTCACACCACACCACGCTCTAATACGTTCATTCCTCACTTTTATCAATTCTTCTCACCCTAGCATTGCCCCAATATGTCCATCTGACACACATTGAACTTTTAGGATCGATATCATATCTTATCTTCCCAGACCATAGTTCTCAACTACCCAACAATAAACACAGTAACAAAATACCCTCAATTAAGACTTCTAGCGCACTTCAAAGACTAGCACATGTACATCACAACATTAATTGCACAGCCACCTTCCTGCCATTCACGAACACTCTTATCTACGTGTACATCTTCAAACCCCATCATACAATACCCTCGCCAAATCTCCCACAACTCCTCTCAAACTCTCTTCAGAACCAAATCACACCACACAACTCCAAATCATCCGCATACAAAGCAGGGCACCCTCCACACCTCTCCATATCTCCATCATCTCCCCCTCCATTTCCTGCCATCCCACAACTCGAATTCTTTTTCATAACCCATCCTATACACAGATTGATAACCAAGGAATTAACTACCAACCCTGTTCTCACTCCAGCTATGAATCCTAAACCATATCACCATTACACCATTTATCTTACACACGCTTCACATCGTCATACATACTTTTGATTTCCATCAGACCTACACCAACACCATATATCACCATATATCCCAACACCATAAGGCTAGAGAGTAGAAGTAAGAATGTTAAACAGCGAGGTGAATGAAAGTGATGAAAGCGGTAAAGTAAAAAAGAAGCGTGTTGAATTGTCTAAAAGCAAATGATGAATTTTCAAAAGAAAGATGCTTGGAATCATATACAAAAGAGAAAATAAAAGAAAACTAAAAAATGTATACGTAGGAGAAAACAAGAGTAAATAATCAGTTGAAGAGGATAATGAGACAACAAGAACATAGAACTCTTCTGGAAGCAAGCGCGAAAGGTTAAGAATGAAGAATAAGGAGAATCTGCTTAGGGAATAATGAATAGGGATGGTGCTTTTGGAACTGATGAAAATGATGAAATGGATGTGAAAGAACACTTCGAAAAATCTCACAATATTAAACAGTAATGATGAATGTTAGGAAATGTGTTGGTTTTGAATGGTGCAAGAAAGGACATAGTTATCTTTGATTGAAGGTTATTAGTAAGGAAGGTAATGGTAGGGTCAGAAGTTGAAGAATGGTAAATCTGAAGATATAAATGACTAGTGCAATGATCAAGAGCGGAGGCGAGATTGATTGATTGATTGAAGTGATAACAAGACGTTTATGGAGGGTATAGTTCCAAGATTGAGGAGAGCGGTAATATACCCTGCTGTCTATAAATTTCGGGTTAGGTATTTATAGTCAACTAAATTTTGCTACACTCAGTTAGGTTTACTTTACGACAGTGGTTCCTAGGGGTCAAAGCTGTAAAGGTGTCAAATTGCTAACAATTTTCTTGAATAATGCCCCACCCCATTTAATTTTTATTTTTTTTTAAACTAAGCCCCGAAGGAACTTTTGGGGACCATAGGTTCCGTTGGGAAGGTGGCCAAATAATTATTTATTATTATATTATTATATTATTTTATTATTATTATTGATTATTATTATTTATTTATTATTATTATTTATTATTTAATATTATGATTATTTATTTTATTATTATTATTATTTATATTTATATTATTAGTAGTAGTAGTCAGTGTAAGTATATATCAGAGTAAGTTGTAGACTAAGTAGTAATTAGCAGTAGTGCTAGTAACCTTCTAAAGTAGTTCAGTAAGTAGTAGTGGAGTAGTAGTAGTGAGTAGTAGTGTAGTAGTAGTAGTAGTAGTAGTTAAGTAGTTAGTTAATTTCATCCAGTCATTGGCAATATATTGCTTAATCTTAACTAACAAAAGTTTTAATTAGAGAGTGTCTTCCAAAAGGTATATTATTATTCAAATAGTTTGTTTATTAAATTGATAAAATATACACTCTGTTAGTTTTTTAGGCGTGTCCTAGGCTCCACGAATAATCAGAATAATATAAATTTAAGAATTTAAAATAAAATCTTGTCCGCCCACTTATAATCGATGTAACTCGATTGTTCTATCCATCCACATACCTTTGGCAATTGACCGCCAGTTATTGCTTGTTCTTTACACTCTCAGTATCGATTATTTGAAATATAGCAATAAATCGATAAGCTGATAAATCTGTAAGCTTTTCAAATTTTCAATACTATATTATAATTACTTGTGTTTAAAAATAATGTCTCGAATAGTTTTAAAAATATAGCTGTTCTATATCTTTAATAATCGACAAATTTATTAACATTTCAGATTTAAGTATCGATAAGTTATCTCTTAATAAAATAGTTCTACATTAATTGAAAAACATATGGCCGAAACTATATCGTTATTGAATAGGATTCCCCTTATATTTACATTTCAATACAAGTGTGAATTAAGTGAAAAATTCGAAAAGCAAACCGTTTCGTTTTTGCCATTTGTGTGCTAACCTGGGATACGAAAATGCTTACTCCAGTTTTCTTAGATCCTAAACGGAATCTTTCGGGCATAAATAGCGACCGAATCTCGTTTACAAAAATGGTTGATTTCAAAGGCTTGTTTCTTTAATGGAGCAACCGGTTGGGTTTTGGAATAAAAAGAAAAAATAAAAAAATAACAAATGGTTTTTTATTACAAAATAATTGATCAACTACTATTTGTATGGAGTTTATCGATTTGGAAGAAATTAGATATAAGCCTGATTTTATTGAAGGAAACATTCCATCAAATCAAACGAACCTTTTACTTACCGCCGCAATTTTCTTATTTGTTTACCATTTTTTGTTAAACATTTCCTTAAATTCGGAAGCACGGGGAAAGAGGCAAACCCTAAACAAGAATTGCCTAGGAACAAAACTTACTAACGCGATTTCGTTTAGCATTTTACTAGAATCTTTGTGCTAAAATTGGACATAAAACCGAACGAACTTTTAGCGCCATTCCTAAATTTTCAGTTAGCAAAGTTTGCAAAATCGAAAACGCCTCAAAAATATTTCCAGATTCAGTATCGATGTTAGCTGAAATATAATATTCAAAAGCTAAGGTATCGGATTAAATTGGAAATATCGATTAAAAATGTATATTCCAAGGGTATTCATTATGCGAAAAGTAATCAAAACATTAAATACCATTACATTTTCAGATCAGTATCGATTTATCGATTACTCTTTTGTACCCATCACGGATTCGATACGAAACTATGTCAACAATTTATTCGCGCTTCTTCAAAATGGGAGGGTTCCTTTTTTCCTTCAGCGAAATGCACCCATGCCTAATGTAATACAGGAGTTCCACAGGGACCGAAATTCTGGGAGTTACGTTTTGTAACTTTGCTGTTTAGTAATTGAATATATATTTATTAACTTAAATTACTGAACAATTATAATATATATATATATATATTATATAATATATATATATATATATACTATATTTATATATAATATATCTTAAGTATATATAATTATATATATATATATATATAATTATAATATAATATAATAATATATAATTATAATATTAATTATAATTAATATACATATATATTATATATTATATAATATATATATATTATATATATATTATATATATATTATAGAATATATATAAGATATATATATATTATATTATATATATATATATATATATATATATATATTATATATTATATATAATATATATAGGCAAACATAGGCTGTTGAAAATGGGATTAAATATGGTTGCCGCTGATTTACCTGTTCTTTTGTTAAACTTGATTATGGGAAAACATGCAAAAATATTATAAAAAAGCAGATTTCCAAAAATTTGAAATTTACAGAAGAAACATTGATTGCATAAATGCTACATTTAGTTGTATTCATTCTGTCCATGACATAAGGTAAGAAAATTTTAATTATTCTCTTCTTTCCCATCTCTTGTTCGTGCATTTCATGGTAGGGCCCTTTTGACCTTTTTTCCCATTTCTTTAAAATTATTATTTACCTTTTATATTCATTATTTTACTCATGGGGAGGGGGGGGCTATCCCCAAAATCGTCGGGGGCAGGAATTCACCTTAAGATAAACTTGTAATCTTAGTTGTTATCCACCTACAACTTGTTTCTAAATTAATATGTTTTAAAATTTTAAAATGGTCGACAAATTTTCACCAAAGCAAAGGCCAAAAAACGCAGCAGGATACGATAATCCTCGCTGGGACAACAATTTGTAGACCAAAATATAAAACTTAAATTTGAAATTATTTTCAATTTAATTTTATGTTTTTGATTTCGTTTTGATAATAATAATAATATACTATATATTTATATAATATATATATTTTATGATGATATTATATATGTTAGTAGATTGTGGTGTGTATGTATAGTGGGATTTTCATGTTCTGGATTTGACTAAAGGCTAAGATCTTTTGGTGTTATTATATATATATTATGAATATATGTATATATATATATAATATATAAGTTTAAAGTATATATTATATTTATTTGAAAAATGGGATACAAAAATTGTATGCAAAGTTACTTCAACCAACTATGAGCTACTTTGAAAATTAAAGATCAATTCTTCTTTCTTTTTCTCTTTCTAGTAAATTTTACAATATTTCATGTGATTTTTAATGGATGAATTTGAATAATTAATTAAAAGTTTCTGTAAAATTATTATCAGGTAAATCTGTAAAAGGTCTGCCCTAACTCATCGGCTCGGAGGATGTCCTTTTATACGATTTAGCCAAGAAAAAAGCTTCCCTTCCAAACAAGGATATCGTTGGTTGATGGATTGTGCGTTGATCAGGGACTAAAAAGGGTATGAAGGATTCACGGAAACCCATCTTTTTGTGAATCCACTTCTCTTTACCGACGGGTTTTTTTAAAAAATAGTTTTAATTTTTTGTTCCCAAAAGCAACCACAAACTAATTTGGAGGGTAAATCACGGTAACATAAGCTAAAAATGATATGTCAAAAAAGATCCCATATGTGGCCATTAAAGAAGATTTTAAGGCTTCTTCAGGAAACTTGCTTTGGAAGTTAAGAGGGAATTTTGTTGGAATTCCGCTAACTGGTAGGGGAATTTTAAGGCCGATAAAATTTGAGAATATGATGAATATCCAATTGTATTTTTCGATAAAGTTCTTATAATTGCTGGGGGGACAATTTACTGATTTCTTCTCTCTCTCTCTCTCTCTCTCTCTATATATATATATAATATATATTATATATTATAATATATATTATATTATATTAAATTATATATATGATGTTTAATTATTTATATTATGATATATTATATATATCGATATCTATATTATTTATCTATGTCTGTAGTAATATAGTTAAAATAAGTTTTGTTTTACTTTGTTATGAAAAAAATAAAAAATAGTTTTCATATATTTTTTATTTCGTTTCACATATTTATTGCAAACTGGCAACAGTAGTGTTTCCAATTTTGGGGAGGGAGTTATTTATGGGGACGTTGTTCGAAAGGAGGCCTTGCTGGAAAAATCGTTATCAAAAATAAGACAAAATAAGATTAACGGTTTTCTTTTACCCGTTGCCCATGGACAACCAGTGTTTTGAAAACATATAAAATTCCGCTGGTTCTACGGAGGCCCACCAAATCGAAATTTCCTTTCCGTAGTTTCAAATGATTCCCTGTAATGAAAAATAATGTTTCGTGAAGGAAAAATTTAAATGATTTTAATGTAATTTACCGTTAATGTGTTTTGCTTGTTTAATGACTGGTCTCAATTTTAAATTCTCTGATTTTGACAATATCTTTTATGACATTAGTTTTCTTTATTTTGGCTTAATTTTTTTTAAGGCAGGAGGCCCGGCCGCGCCTCCTGTGCTTTCCTCTGGTAAAACCGCGGCCTGAGTTATATATATATATATATATATATAGATATATCATATATAATATATATATATATTATAATATAATAATATATTATATATATTTATATATAAATATATTAGATTATATATATTATATATATATATATATATATGATTAATAATATATATATATATATATATTATATTATTATTATATATATTAAATATATATATATATAATATTATATATATATTATATATATGATATATATATATTAATATATATATAATATATATATATATATTATATATATATATTATATCAGTGGCCCGTAGTTAAAGGAATAGGGCTGGTAGCATGGGGCATTCTTATTTTTAAGAAACAAATTAATAATAAGGAAAAACAAATTAAAAAAAAATTATAAAAAATGTTAATATGAATAAGAAAACGCATAAGAAAATTAATTCACCAAAGATCTTTAAAGAATAATTAAAAACCAAAAAATGACTATTATCTTTTGCCTCCCTAGTCCACTGTATTTATAACTTGCATGGATACGCACATTAGGGCGTAGCGTGAAATAAAAAATATTAATCCTATACTTGTTAGTAATATTTAAGTGGAGGCTAAGCCTTCCTGGAGCCCTCATGTCAGTCGTTAAACTTCTCAAAGATATGCGTCATTAGAGTTGCTTTTGGACATTTTTGGCATGTTGAACTATTTATTCAGAGGGTTATTTTTTTTAAAATTTTATGTTATGTTGGATAAATGGTTTTAGATTGAAATTTTATAATCTAATCTATGCTGTATTAAAATTTAATTTAAATTAATTATTTCATTATTATTTATTTTTATTTATTATCTATATACCACACCTCACCATCAAAAATCTATTCTGCCACAACTTTAAAATATATAGCTACATAATAAAATATATATAAATTACCCCTCCCACTCCAAAAATTTCAAATCCCACAATTAAACAAAATCAACCACACAACCACTAACATTAAAACTGAATACCAATACACAAGAAACACACACCCACATCTAACATAACTCCACCCAAAAATCACCACTCACACAACAAACAACAACCTCACCCACAAACAAATAAATACTCCAAACACCAACCCCACACCCAAAATAAACATAATCACCCAAATCACACACAAACACAACACACCCTCAAAACTTACCTAATAATTCCACACCAAACTATAACCCATCATTACACCCCCTTAACACTACCAACCATACATCCACACAATCACATCCACACACACAACTATCCCACCATTGCACTTCACCTCCTCACAACACTACAACTCCAACTCCTACATCACTCCCATTTAACCACTAACTCTATGACCCGAAACTTATATATCTGCTCACTTATACCTAACGACTCTGCCATATCCATTCTGTATACTCAACACGCTCCCACAATTCGGACTAATTGGATCCCGAAAACAAACAACTAATATACATACTTAGTACTATAAAACTTATAACTGAGTCAACATAGATATCATAACATAAACCAATAAAACCTAAATATAACCCTAAGATACTGAACCGCCTACACACATCACTTAACACATATAAATACCATCCCAATACTGACCATCCTAAATAACACTCACAATCCTATCACATATATGCTAACCTACTAGCAGCTTACTACTACTTTAGAAAATACTCTACAAAATCAGCTCAATACCTAACCCTCCTACTAACAAATACGATACTACCTTAAGCTCTCATATACCAACCCTCACAGGCGAAAATCGTACAACAAAGTAAAAACCCCAACAACCATAAAATACAAAAATTTAAAAATATAACTATTAAAAGAAAAAACAAAATAATAACTAAAAAATATAATGCAAGAAAACATACTCTAATACTAACTCTAAAATAAAACACAATAGCACTAACCCAACACCCACACTCACTATATCACCTATATAATCACCACTAATCCAATAACCTAACTCAAATCAATACCAACCTAACCCAAAAAAAATTAAGCAAAACAAGTAATCGAAAAAAATAAAAACACAGTCGTACATAAGCTCAAAGTAATACATTAACAAATATTAAATATAATACTATAACATAAAAGAATCAAAATAAAAAACAATATCAAAACATATAAAATAAAATAAAGAATATATAAATACATAATGAAAATTAAGGCTAAGAAGGAGGCTAGGAAACTATTAAACCTAAAAACCACGCAGACCCAACCTAAAAAACAACACATTGCCAGCTCCACCAATCCTTTTACGTCAAAGACAAAAGTGTATTACCCCTAAATAAATAAGCAAATCAAAAATCCCCAAAGAGCCCAACATGTTTAAACCATACCTTCTCGAAGATAGCTCTAAACTCAGCAATTAACAAGGATCTACGCAGAGACCACAAAACACGAAATAAATAGTTAACAAACAAAGAAACGCACAAATGAAGATGCACCCAAAACAAGGAAAAAACCCGGGCTCCAATTAGGATAGCTAAAACACATAAACGTATTCTTCTCGAATCTGGGGACCTCTCACACGACTTTCACACAAACAAACAAACGAAAACTAAACACCACCAAAACTAACAAACAACAAACATTACAACAAACCCAACACCAAGAATGGAAAGAATCACAACAGCCATTTAAAGAATACACTACTCAACAGTATAAAACCATAAAATAAAATAACATACAATATATTCTAATCAATAACATAAACAACATCAAAAATAAATAAATATAAACCTGAGGAAAAGCTCTGATTGTACAATTTAATCAAACCAAAATTGATACATATCAATACACATAAAATCCAAACTATATAATATATAAATAAAAACTCATAAATACAAAAAAACAACATTCAAAGGAACAAAAAAAAAACAAAAACATAATAAACCAAAAAAGCTAGACAGCCCCCGCATTCCTATTTTTCACTAAAAACCCACAATGTACCTATTCTGAACAATTATTAGAACATCCAAAATCTGATTTATGACTACGACTTTATGCCTAATTACTCAAACAAATATCTAGGACACGAAACACCGCAACAAGGAACAACAAACACAGGATTTAAGATTTTGAGATTAAGCCAAAAATACTAATCAAGCAAAACGTAAAAGATAATATCTGAAACAGGCGATTAGAACATTTTTTTTTACTAGCACCAAAATTAGACCACGATGACGAACTATTACGCCATAAGAAAAAAACCACCATACTCCCAGACGCTCAACACCCGCACCAACAAGGTCACCACGGAACAAACCAAATACATAAAACTATTTTGGTAAAAAATGAACGGCCAGGACGAATCCTTAATATACCCTGAATTAGACGAATTAATTAGACCTCAACAAGGATATAGAAGTGATTTATAATATAAGTATAAATATTTATTAAACTTATATATAATTATAATGATACTGTCAATAAAATCCATTAATAATATAAGTAGCCCAAAGCCAAAGATAATCGAGATAAAAGCATTACATCGTAAACAAAAACTAACAAGAGTATCCTTGCATTCTAAGAGCCTGGGAATATTGAAAAATAAAGATGAACATGGCTTCTATCCTGTGTAAATCTATTGTATCTTATATCATTACCTTTATTTTAATATAATGATGCTTAACAAAAAAACGTAGGAATTATAAAGTAAAAAGTATACTAATATAATAATCACGCTTTTCTGATATCTCTTATAGTGATTATCCAATCCAAAATAAGTTCTCTTCATAAATTTGTACAATAATTAATTAAAATGTTGATTTGGCACCAAATTTTCTTACAGAATTGTATTTAAAGTTCATTTTTGCCGTAAATATTTAACAATTGTTTATTTTTAATCAAATGTTTACTTCCAAAACTTAATAAAATGTTATGTCACAAAACGAACGACACAAAAATAGAATATAACAACAACAGTCGCGCGAGACCAATGGTAACAT
Source organism: Trachelipus rathkii (assembly GCA_015478945.1). NCBI lineage: Eukaryota > Metazoa > Arthropoda > Malacostraca > Isopoda > Trachelipodidae > Trachelipus > Trachelipus rathkii. The sequence goes on along the minus strand of JABUQX010064507.1, from coordinate 6,538 downwards.
TTAACTAAACAAGCAAATTGTTGCTATTGAAAATCTATAAATAAGGCCGAAAAATGCGGAGGAAAACTATTGTTATTTCTGGATTATCCGAAATCACAGCCTCGAGATTATTACACAAACTCCCCGCACCACAATAGAAAAGAGTATACCTCGTTTATACCCAAAAAGCACGCTCCACAGCAACAAGACTCCAGGTTAAGAAAAATTTATGTAAAAAATATGCATGACTTCAAACGGATAAATATTATCTGAACTCCCAGGAAACAACTACCCCATTAAAAATAGAATTACATGAAACAAGTCCAAACTCGCAAAACCGATTAAGCAATTATTCCTCAAAAGGTACTTCATGTTTTCTTCATTCCATCTTTTATCCAAAGCTACGGTCTATGATAAGAAAAAAAAAGTAAAGTAATACTATTATGCCCACAAATTACGGGAACCTCGATTTAATATTCGATAACCACCATGTTCCATACCCCTGAGTTAGGATATAAATGCAGTAAGTAGATTGATCCGAGTAGAGCAAAAATCAGAGGAAAACCAGCAGAGAAAAGAAAAGGATCATGGCTCAGCAAAAAACAAGCGGAATAGGAAAAAAAGAGCCACCCAACACCTTCCAACCGCAAGCCGCCAAGCTTCGCAAGACGACGAGACGAAAGAAAAGAGAAACTAAAAAAAAAAAAACCCAAAACGTGAGATAATGCTCCATCAATATACAAATATAAAAATTTTTAGATACTTATCCAATACGCATAAGACCGAAACTCCAATTAGGTCACTACCCTATAAGGACCAAACGAAAACAAGTTTCCACCTCTGGATATGTAAAACAAACTACCGTTCTGGAGCAAAATAGGCTTGATTGATCTCTTAAGATATCCCACCAACACACAATGAGAATTAAGCACCTCTGTACAAATAAAACCTCAGATGGCCAGGACAATAATAATATGGCACAACTCACTAGTTCGTATCTTTTCCTGAAGGAATTAGCAATGGTAATCTGGCATGGACAAGGAAGAAGAAGAAATGAAAATTGCATTAACAAACATGAAAAAAAACCCACATAGTAACCAATATGTCATAAACTTACTATTTGCTGTAAAAGAAGAACGTAGCAGGAAAACTAGAAAGAAAAACAAAGGCTTTTATCACGTTTGAAAAAAATATAGACTGAGTCAAATTACGATGGAGCAAAAAACGAAGGTAAAAGCTGCCCGTCTCTAAACATAGCGGAGGGGAAGAGCGGGGAGGGGCGTGTGACAAAAATGAAGCAGGACCGTACTATGGTGAACAGAGACAGAGAGAGCCAGCGAGTAAGAAAAATAAGAAGGTGGTAATAAAGGAGAAATGCATAAGGTGAAAAGTAAGTGGAAAATAAATAGGGTAAAGAGTGTGGAGATTCGAGAGGTGTAGAATTAGATGAATAATTAAAAAAGGTAAAAACAAAAAAGGCGCCCTCAAAAATAATAGGATAGAGAAAAGCAAAAACAGAAGAGTGAAAAATAAGTAGAGTAAAGTTAAAGAAATTTAATTACAGATTTGATATCCTGCTGTGTAATGAATTTATCGCAGAAGAAGGTAAGAAGAGAATGGCAGGGGCAAGTGAACATACTAAAAACTAATAGAATAGGTAGAACTAAGACGGGGAAATAATCCAGGTTATATTATATATAGGTATATAAATTAATATATAGATACTTTATTTATATATATACCATAAGTGCAATCAAACAGAATAAATAGTAATTTAGATATTATAATATTGTTATATTAGTATATTCTTCCTTGCATTTACGTAAAATACCTATATTATTAACTACCTCCCGTATAGCTTACCGTTGGTGACAGGTATACTTACTTCATCATCACTCACTACATCTGGTCCTGTGACTAGTATTATATATAACGAGATAAAAAAAGCAGAAAATGAAATAGAAAGAAAATAAGTAATAATATAATGATAAAGATAATAAGACATAATATCAAAAGTTAAGAAAATAAGAGAAAATGGTAAAAAAGAAAGAAATAAATAGAAAAAAAGTATAAAAAAAAAAAGAGTAAGAAAAAAAAATTAGGATATAAGAAAGAAAAATCTAGAAGTAAAAAAATACAGAATAAAAAGCTACACCCATAACAAATAATAAATAGAAAATAATTAAAAGTAAACGAAAAGAAGAAATAAAAAAATAAAAAAAAGAATAAAAAAAAAGTTAAAAAGTAATTAAAAGAAATGTAAAAATAAAAAAATATAAACAATAAAAACAATGATAAGTGCTAGAACAAAGGCTCCTTCAAGTGCACCGTCAGGGAGGAACCGCATTAGCCGTATACATCCAATACAAAGCTCATCTAAGATGAAAAAAGCAATAATCCACTCATATACCCATGGCAAACCTCAAACTAACTAGTTAAGACAGGTGACTAGATACTGCCGAACCGATTCCTGCTGATAGATAAGATAGAGGGCTGTAGATTGCATTACGTCAATGCTGACTCATGCCATAAGAGAGGTAAAAATAAATTTGACATCCGACAAAATAGAAAACAAAGGTAATTAAAAAAAGTAAATTAAATAAATATAATTAAAAACGAAAATAAAAAATAAAGAAATTAAAAAAAAATAAGAAATGTAATATAGTAATCCACTTAAGAACAATATAAAACAAAAAGTAACTCCAAGAACAAAATAAACAAATAGAAAAACCAAGATAACGCACTGAAGCTCACACAATAACAAAGACAAAGATTCTTCAATTAAATAACTACACAGAACTCTCTGAAGCTATCGAGGAAACGTAGAGAAGATTGTAGAGGTGTATAAGAGTATATAAAGATCGATTTATTATGAGAAGTTAACACGTGATAACGGCAATAAATAGAATAAAATAAGAGGATCTTTTTCAGCCATAGAAGAAGAAAGATTTCTAACACGAGAAAAGGGGAGAAATAGAAATATTTAGGAAAATAAAATTAATTGAAAAAATAAAAAAAGTTGAAGATTGTAACTTACAAATATAAAAATAATTGTTTTCCACATGAGATTATCATGTAATTTAAATTATATAAAAAATATTATCGTCAATTAGAGTGAAGTGATAAGAAGGAACGCGTCTATCAAGATTCTAGACAGGGAGAGGGAGGACCCTATGTTACTGGTGCTGCTACCTGAAAGACCGCTTGTCAATCGCCAACGGGACAATCTGAAGATCACGGAAACATAATTGTCCTACTTCGAAATTGCTCACGCTGCTTCTCTTTGTTACGCTCTGTACTAAAGCCCTGCCGACGCTCAAGCATTATATAAACCCCGTTGAAAAGCGCGGGTTGAACAACTGCCTTGTACCCCTAACCGGATGTAGACGCAAGACGAAATGCCAAATACGAGAATAGACAAATCAACGTCATGGTGATATCTGTAACATCGCGCGACCATACACAGCGAAAACCAAAGTGGGAAAAACTACAGGTGGTAAAGTCACATATTTAAAGCAATTTCCTCACCCCACCCTTGCCGGGGAAGGGTCATTGAGTACAACCGGAAACCCCTAGAGTCTAAGCATACTTTTTAGGCAGGCGTGCGAATTTGGGAGGTCAAAAGACCGAAGCCAGGAGTTGAAAACAGCCAGCTAACGGTTTCCGTTCCGAAAAACCATCGCACTGCCATGGTACCCCCTTTTTACGGGTGTGATGATAGGCACGGGGTAAGAATGTTGATAACAACCAAACGTCAAAAACCAGGTTCTTACGTCCTCAGACACCGACTGAAACACACCCGCACCCCACAACACACACTAAGTGTTTCATCTTCAACGCCCGTCTCGGCTCGGAGCCTCTCCCTCTACAGACGACCGCCGTTTAACGCTACATGCAGGCACAACGTGAGAAACCAGTCAAATGGTAACACCACAGATGCATAAACTATGCACCAAATTCAACCATAGTGACCAACAAAAGCGAGTACCGCAAATCTGTTATAGAAATTAATGCTCAAAGGAAAGATACATGATTCCGATATTCAATTGAATGGTGATCGGGAGTAAGCCACGACACAACACACCGAAATGATTCAACACATATATGCTCTCTCTACTCTAAAACCATAGTGCCAGCTCCTACAATAGCATCCAAACACCTATTACAATTAACAACGCTCATCCCAATAGATATGTGAGTATAAGATCTCAATCAACATCAAGTTTTTTTTTTTTGTAATGTATCTTTTTTACGATATGTTTCTTTTATTGTTTTAGAACAACGTAAGTGTCTCTACTACATACGGACATTCTCCCCAATATTAGAAATGATATTCCTTCTGTCCAGTCAAAAAATGCTAGCTGATTGTATTTTTTGAGATATAAATTTTTTTCCATGACTTTTTAATTTGTGTATGGCTCGTGTTTAGTGATAATTAACTCAATAAAATTATTTTCCAGACTCTTAGTGGCATCGTGAGGCAAGCGAAGCAGCCAAAAGCAGCAGCCAACCATATATGAATCCAGCGGTCTAGCCCAAGCTTAAGTACATGCTACGAAATGGGTGATTAGAACACAGCCCTCAAAAAGACGTGGATTATATGCAGGAAGAATGAAGATCAGATGGTAGTAGTATTGATGGATTTTATTAGTATTGAGAGAAAATGATCGCAATATGGAGATAGTAGGTGTAATGGGGCGCGTGATGTGTCATTAGATGCAAAAGTGGGCGTATATCTGGCGACATTAAGAATAGACCTAAAGGAAGTGGCATAAGTTGGGAAGGGTATTAAAAGTAGATATGATATATCTAGTATAATAGGAGAAGCTGTGTCGAGTAAGTTGTATGTGAAGGAGTCGTAGGATATCGTATAATAGGGCGTGATGTATGTGATATAGTATCAGATAGGGTAAAGGCGAGAGGGGGGAATCGTAGGGTAAATGGAAAGTTCTGAGAAATATTATATCTATGGACTGAAATCAGGAAGGATGTGTATGCGAGGGAGGAAAGATCAGATAGATGATAAAAGGGCGATGCGATAGATAGAAAACAATAAGTGAAAAATGATAACAGAGTTTGAAAGAAACATAAAGTAGCATAAAGCTATTTGGACGCATTATAACCGCCGCAGATTATGAAGATATATATTGCATCCGATAATCAAGATATATTGATTTATACTACGTGACAAAATAATTTGTGTAGAATAATTGAAGATTTAAATAGAAAGATCTGAGGAAAATAAATGACATAGATTTAAAAATATAAAAAATATTAATATATATGTAAAAATATTAAGTGTAATGTAAATATTAAAATCACTTAGAAAATAAATGTAAAAAAATTATATATGTATGATATAGAAAAAATAAAATATTAATAAAAATAAATAATGATAAGGAAATAATAATTAATAAGAAATAATGTATAAAATAGATTAAAATTTACCTAGCTAGATTATTAAGTGAATATATAAACTAATGAAAAATTAATATTAAAGTATCCCAAAATTTAAAAATATCATAAAAATAAAACATAATAAAATAGACTTATAAATTGAGAAATCAAGATAACCAATATTAAATGATAATAATTAATATTAGAATAGAGTAGATATTATGGATGTAACAAAGAAATAATAAAGGTGAAATAGTAATGAATATAATGAAAATGACAATATAACAATAGATAATATATATGTCACTTAAGTTTCAAATATAGCCTACATAATGACAAACTTACGTACATACATACATTTAAAGAGTGGGTCGAGACATATTTGTGGGGAACTAATAAAAGAAAATAAAAGATTATATAAAATATATAATAAAATAAAGATAAAAGATATATATATAAATATACGATATATAGTCGACATCGAATATAAATGTAAAAAACCAAATAGGGTTTAAAGTAGGAGAATAGAAGATAAAAAACGAAGAATAAATGTAAGTTCCAAATATCATAAAATAATTTAATCAATGATTGAAAACAAAAAGTAATATTTTCAAAATGTTAATAGTAATTTGTGGCGGAATAAGTTATGATGTTGGATTTATATGAAATATATTTTCCATGTAAATTATGAAATTTCTCATATATAATTTAAAATTAACAGTATAATTTATTTTCGATAATAGAAATATAGGCAATATAAAGGATTAGCGGAATCTCTCGAGATAGAATTATTACGCAAATTATATTATATAAAAATATCATATAGTAATGGATTTATATAATAATCAAAATAGTATGTACACAGGATAGATTTTAAAGATGAATAATAAATGTAGTATTATATATAATTCAATATATTTATATAATTATCTCACCTATAAAAGTAAAAATATAAATGACACAAAAGATTATTACTTTATGATAATAAAGGTAAGTAAAGAAGATAAGAGATTAGTAAGTAATCCATTTTCAGACGTAGAAGTATAAGATATACACATATTATTGAAAACACTGGGAATTCCGTAGACTGCGATAAAGTGAAGAGTATAATTAATAGATATTATAACGTAACTATAATATCTGTATCTCAATATTTAATTAT
>JABUQX010064506.1:50000-57438 GCA_015478945.1 Trachelipus rathkii | reverse complement strand
ATATCATTTTTCACTTTCCGCATCCGCATTATTTTTTGCAGAGTAGCTCGATAGATTCAATCTATAATTTATATGAGAAAGTTGTGGCTGTATTAAATATATATATTATATAATACATATATATATATATATATTATATTATATATATATATATATATAATTATAAATATTATATTATATACTATATATATATATATTATTATATATATATATATATATATATTATACTATATATATATTATATATTATATATATAATTTATGTATACATACAGATCTGTATATTATTTTATCTATATTATATTTAATATATATATATATACTAGTATTGTCCCAGTTTATAGGAGCCCTTCTTACTATAATATATTCTCACGATAATACGTCATATATACAACAACGGGAAGGCAACCGGTTCTTTTTGGACCATTTAAATTACTTTCAATAATAAAAAAATAACAAATTAAATGTAAATTTATAAACATAAAAATGTATTAATAAATAATATAAAAAATAAAAGTAGATAATAAATAAACACACTAAAATATACAATAAACCATAAAAACAAATATAATCAAAAAATTTATTAAATAGCAAATATTTAGTTTGTATTAAGTGCCCCCCCTCCATCTTTTCAACACAGTGGTTTTCAGTACAGCGGTATTCCACCAGGGTACACCCATACTATCAAGTCCATGGAATGGGTGGGTTTTGCGATATGGTATCTTCCTGAAACTCTGCAACCTCTTTGGGGGTGACGTAACTACGTGTCCATGCACCCCCCGGAGGGGGGTGCTTGCCCCTCCAAGTAGGAAATGGCCGTCAGAGGTATGTAAATATAGTTTAATTTTCTTATAAGAAATCTGCGTCGCAGACAAGGTACGTGTTCACCACGCCCATTTAGGGAATTGGGACACTGAGCCCCAAACCTTAACGAAATGGCCGTAGAGTGAAATTTGGTAAATACCTTTCATTAGGTATCTAGTCGAAGCCGAGGTTTCGTATAGCTAGACCCATTGGGTCGTTGGGACGGCCCCAATATCTTGGAAATGGCCGTTGAAGGAATGAGAAATTTTATCAACCTTTCTTATCAGGAACCTCGTCGCAGTCGAGGTTACGTGACGTAGCCATCGGGGTGTGGGGCTGAGGCCCCAATACCTGTGGAATTGACTAGAAGGATGAAATTTGGATAATGTATAAAAGAGGTTATTGCAATGAGGTTACGTTGTCGCTACGCTCACAGGGTGTTGGGGCTGAGAATAAACCTAGAAATTCTTGTGTAGAAGATGAAAATTTAGAGGAACCACGAAAGAGGGAGAGATAATAGGGATGGAGGAAGGGAGCACGATGCATCTTACAAGATAACTCGTTTTAAAGGATAGAAGAGTGAATTTTCTATTTTCAAATCTCATTTCTTTCTATAAATTCAACTAATATAACATAAGATGGAAGAGAAGGATAAACTATATTTGATTTGATTTTATTTACAAGTTTCCTTTTACATTTATGTTTTGTGTTTGTTTTTTTTTTAAACTTTATTTATTTATTTAAATTAATTTGGCTCATATAATTTTGTTTTACTAAAATTTACATTCTTCTTATGTTTTTAACGTAAAAAAATGCCTTTTACAAATCCTAAAGCAGTAAATCAAGTACAATCAAACCAACCCACCCCACCCGTTTTACATTTATGATCTATTGATCTATTATCTATTGATTCTATGATTCAGGTAATACCGAACTTACATTTTGTAATAACTAACATAAAAATAGTTCTTTGATAAAATATCACAGTAAAGTGTATAGTTATACTGATTCCTTAAGCAGTAATCAGATCAGTAAATTAAACACCAACTCCACACTCCCACCCATCCATGATATATTGATCTATTGATCTATTGATCTATTGATGAATTGATCTATTGATTCAAGTCATACTTGAACCTTCATTTTGTTTAAACATAACAAAAATAAGTTCTTTGAATAAAATATCATATTAAAGTGTAATAGTTTACTGATTCTTAATCAGTAAATCAGTAAATCAGTTAATCAAACCACCCTACCTACCACCCCTCCCACCCATGCATGATCTATAAGTTCTTTGAATAAAATATCATAGTAAAGTGTAATAGTTTATTGATCCTCAAGCAGTAAATCAGTAAATCAGTAAATCAAACCACCCGCCGTATCTCTCTCACCAACCCATGATCTATTGATCTATTGATTCTAGTCATATTTTTGGTATCATTTTGTATAAACATAACATAAAATAAGTTCTTTGAATAAAATATCATAGTAAAATGTAAAAGCTTACTGATAGTAAAGCAAACCACCACCCACCCCCTTCCCCTCACCCATCATGCATCTATTGATCATAGATCAAACTCTAACAAGGAAGCATTCAAGAACCCCTTCAGAGTGCCTATGATCTACTGATTAAGCGATTAAAGTCATGATTTAGTGATTAAAGCTTTAATTAAATTTAATTATTTGTATAAACTTCACAAAAAAGCTATTTTCATCTTAATTATCTGTTTATAACTCACCATAAAAATAATCTTCTATTTGAAATAATAAATAAAATCTATATAGTAGTGGGAAGGAAAATAAGTTTTCATTTTTATAACATATAATTCTCAATGAAAAGAGCATTATAAAATCATTTAAGAATACAAGTTTGTTTTTTAATATAATTTAATTTATTGGAGCAAGGGACATCAACATAAACTGTGCATGTTCTATATATCTCTCAAGAGATTCAACTCGCTCTGAAATGATGTAAGTATAAATGCCTCCTGCAGCACTAATCCATTCTTCAGCATATTCAGGTTCTACACTCATTCTCTCATGCCAGAAAGAAGTAAACTTATCCACGTTGTTAGTTATTAGCATACACTTGTATACCCAATATAGGTAACCTATATTTGTTTCAGTGTAATATTCTTGTAGATTTATCCATGAACTATATGTTAACCTTCATTAGGTATGTCGATGTCGTCAAGATAGGATGTTAATTAATCTACATTTTAACAAAGCTGTAATTATTTTTGATAAAGAATTGGAAACCTTATTACGGGTTTACGGCATAAATGTGGCATTATCCGAGAGGATTTCACTCGCTTGGTACATAACGGCTATATATAATCATAATAGATAACAGACCGAGAACCAACTTTCATTAGACACTCTCACTCGTCTCTCCGATAGATCTTTATCCCATAGAGTTTGATGCATAGATCGCCATTGACCACTCACTCATGCTCTCGCGCACTCTCCATACATTAGACTCTCATTAGATACGAAATAGACATACGCGCTCTATTATTCTCTATCTCCGCAGGAATAAGCACTGCTATCCGGAATCTACCTATAACATTACGACTAAACTCACCATGACACATACTCTCTGGCCACGCACGCGTCTCGTTTAACGCTAATTAACAACACACGCTCTACGCATAGACTCGCGTGCGCATATACTCCTTACCGGCAGCGACACACATAATAACTCTACCTTCTAAGCACACAAGCGCGTCGCTCTCACGCTCGCTACACTAACACTACACACAATGTAACTATGTCAGACATATCCCTATTACTCGCATAATCGCAGAACGTATACAACAGAATATTGTATACCAAACGATACGAACCCTCTCGCGCTTCACTGCTCCTACTCACACATGATATCTTAATACGATCTGTTACTTAATCCTATCTCAGTGCAAACAATAAACAAAACAAGGTAAATAATAATATTAATAAATAATAATAATAATAAATAATAATAATAATATATAATAATATAATATAATAATAATAAATAATAATAATAATAATAATAATAATAATAATAATAATAATAATAATAATAATAATAATTAATAATTAAATTAAATAAATAAATAGAATAAATAAATAAATAACAATAAATAAAATAAAATAAATAAATAAATAAATAAATAAATAAATAATATAATAAAAATATATAATAATAATTAATAATAAAAATAAAAAATTATAATATAATAATAATTAATAACAATAATAATAATAATTACATAATAATAATAATTAATAATAATATATAATAATAATAATAATAATAAATAATTATCTTTAGCATATCAATGTTAATTTTTCATTAACATAGTAATATTTAACAAAAATTTATCATAACCCTACCAAACTATCATGCTGCCCAACAAATAATTGCAAACTACAGAAGTTTTATCTAGTAAAGCTAACTAGGAACAAAAATACCTTAACGTTACCGTTGCGTACGAAATACATGCTATCATAACAAATTTAACAATTTAACCAATAAAGCTAACATAAGAGAACGTAAACTAAGAACATAATGTAATACAGCAATCCTAACATACCTTACGTATGAATAATCTGCTAACATTAATAATAACTAACATTACATGCAAAACTCAACCTAATCCCACTTTTCCAACATATCCATGCTAATTTTACATTGTCATAGTAATATTTAACAAAGCTTAACAAAAATTTATCATAACCTAACTATCGCGCTGACAAACTAATAAACGCTAACTTGAACTAAGAATATACCATATCTCACATACCTAACTTACGAATAAACAGATTTCATTATACTTTACTATGATATTTTATTCAAAGAACTTATTTTGGTGTTATGTTTATGCAAAATGAAGGTTCAAATATGACTTGAATCAATACATCAACAGGTCAAAAGATCAATAGATCAATAGATCAATAGCTCAATAGATCAATAGATCATGGATGGGTGGGAGGGGTGGTGGGGAGGGTGGTTTGATTTACTGATTTACGGATGCATGTTACAAAGATAACCCGCTTTCTAAAGGTTGAAGAGTGACATTTCTATTTTCAATCCTCATTTTCTTTTTATAAACGTCAATTAATATATATTTTTTTCCAAAGTTAAAAAATGGATATTTTGTCTGTTATTTTTAATTTTATTTAAATAACTTATTTTTGTGTTATGTTTATACAAAATGCAGATTCAAATTAGACTTGAATCAATATATCAATATATCATAGATCAATAGATCTTGGATGGTGGGAGGGGGTGGGGTGGTGGCTTGATTTACTGATTAACTGCTTTAAAGTCTGTAAAACCCAATTTTTTTTACTTTTTAAACATAAAAAGAAGGAAAATTTTAGTAAAAGAAAATGATTTGAACAAATAAATTAAAAAAAAAATTCAAACAAAAATAATATATAAATTTATAAAATAAAAATAGCAAACAAAATATTCATTCTTAACTTATGAAAAAAATATATTAGTTGACGTTTATGAAAAGAAAATGAGATTTGAAAATAGAAATGTCACTCTTCAACCTTTAGAAAGCGGGTTATCTTTGTAAGATGCATCCGTGCTCTTCCACCAGTCCTATTTATCCTTCCTCTTCTGTGTGCTCTCCAAATTTATTCTTCTTGCATTTGCAAGATTTTGGGGCTCAGCTCCAAGACCCTGTGAGCGTATGATCAGGTAACCATGGCTGAGACGAGGTTAGCTTATAAGAAAGGTGTATACCAAAACTCACCTGTCGATGTCAATTTCCAAGGTATTTGGGCTCAGCCATAACACCCAATGGGCGTAGCTTTACGTAACCTCGGCTGCGGCTAGATTACCTCTTAGAAACGATGTATACCCTGTGAACGTTGGTTCGCGTAACCTCGGCTGCGACGACGTTACATTATGTGAAAGGTGTATACCAAATTTCATCCTTCTACGGCCATTTCCTCCTTCGAAGGGCCAGCATCCCCCTCCGGGGGTGCACGGCCACGTAACCTCGGATACGACGAGGTTACGTCACCCCCAACTGAGGAAGATACTATGTTTGAGGAAGTTTGAGGAAAATACTATGTCGTAAACTCCATCCGTTGCTAGGGACGTTGCTATTTATGGTGCGGTGCGGTGCGGTGCAGTGCGAGGCGAGGAGGGGCTGTGCGGTACTGGACCACTGCGTTGCTGAACCATGTACGGCGATAATGAATATTAATTAAACATTTACTATTTATTTATTTTTGATTTGTTATTTATTAATTTATTATTTATTATTTATTTATTTATTGTTTATTTTATTTATTATATTATCTATTTATTTTTTATATTATCTATTTATTATTTATTTATTTATTTATTTATTTATTTTTTTATTTATTTTTATTTTTATTCAAAGATAATGGTAAAAAAAATCGGTTTTCCTTTCCCGTATATATATATATATATATTATATATATATATTTAATATGTAGATATTTATAATTATATATATTATTAATATATATATTATTATTTATTTTATTTTTTTTAAATATATATATTATATATATTTATATATAATAATATATTTATGCATACTATATTTATATATATAATTATTATATATTATATATACTATATATATATTATATATATTTATATATTTAGATATATATATATTTTATTTATTATATTATTATATATATAATTATATAGTATATATATTATATATACGTGGAGGAATATTTTAACAGGAAGGGCTTCTCCAATATATATATATATATATATAGATTTATATATATATATATTAATATATAATTATTATATTATTATATTATATATATTATATATATATTACTATATATTATATATATATATACTATATATATAATAATATATATATACTACTATATTATATATATTCAGCTTATTCCATTTCCCCTCAATGATCTGACTTCTTTCATCTACCTCTGCAACAACTCTCAGTTGTTTTCATTGCTCGTACATTCTTCTTCTCCACACCCATTAAACACTCTCTGAACGTCATTCCAGCATCTTTCTTGGTGCCATTTCCTCTTCCATTCTTTTGATGGTGCCAATCCATCTTAGTTGATTCTTTCGTATATCGATTTAGTTATTGATCCAATTCTCAGGCTCTCTCCGTATTTCCTCACTTCTCCGTCTCTCTCAGGGTAACTCCCTCAATCAATCTCAGCACCCTCATCTTCCGCCGCCTCCACTCTTCTCATTTGTATTGTGTTCAGTTTACCGGCATTCCGATCCGTACATAGTCAAATGGTCTAGTATTTGTTTTGTATATCACATTTCACTTTCTTTTTGGTACAGCTGTTTCTTTCAGTACTGGGTTATATGTTCTACGTTTGGAGAGAACTTCTTTATCTCTCACCATTCTCCCCCCCTGACCTTTCTCTCAAGTATTTGAATTATCCACCGCTGTAGTCTTTCTTCCTTCTATATTGATGTTCATTTCTGTTCTTTCTCTAGCTTTTCTCATTACCTCCGTCTTCTCCTTATTATTATTCTACCGATTGTTCTTCCATTTTGGGCATTCCATCTTTTTCAACATTTCTTGAGATCAGGCCCTCGCCTGCTATCAATGCTGCATCATCTGCGTTAGTAGTGTGTGTCATAGTTCCACCTG
>JABUQX010064506.1:42500-45000 GCA_015478945.1 Trachelipus rathkii | reverse complement strand
TCACTTGATGAACTCATAAAACTTAAACCCGACCGACCCACCGTGAAGCCCCATTCACTCCCCAAGCTCAAACTACGCAACAACCCCTCACCCTTTACACAGAACAAACCAAAATCACCAAACATTCCGGTCCACACTTACGCCACACACGCAACGAACAACATTAAACCACAACCTCCCGATACACCCTTACAATCCACACACGACCCCCCACACCACACACACCACACACAAACAAAACCACCAAACCCCAATTCACACAGGCACCAAAAACAGCACACACACGCCTACCCATACTTCCATAGCCACCCAACCAACACAACAACACCACACAAATACCACAACCTACCCACAAAACCCACACTACAACACCAAAACCAAACCACAAACTCCTCACACCAACATCAAAAAAAAATCAAAACAACAACTCATACCATCACTAACATAACATCAACAATCCGCCCACTCATCAACAACGTACACACATAACTCATTTTTGCAAACTCAATACTTACCCTTCACAAAAGAACGGACAGGAGCACCACACCAGACACGGCAACCCTACCCACCACTAACTATGAACCATAAACCTAACACCACCATCCACCACACAAGGTCAACACCACACCACACCACACAACAACCGACCAACACACCACACACCCCACCCACCCAACCCAAACCCCCAAGCAAGACAACACCCACCCACAACACCACACCAACTCACACACCACCACACACCCCAAAAACACCACAACCACACCCAAACCCAACCAAACACACACCACCACACCACCCCACCCCCACACAAACCCGCCACCCAAACACACGCAAACAACCCCACCACACATCCACAAACCAAACCCCCCACACACCACACCCCCAAAACCCACCGCCAACCCCAACAAGCCACCACACCAACCCAAAACCACCCAAACCCTCTTCCACCACACCACACCACACCTACACACAACCACTACAAACACTAACAAACACCAAACCAAACAACCACCCAGCTAAACTCACCACAACCCCACCACTCACCCACCAAAACAAATCAAACACCAACAACTACATCATCCCACTCACCACACATCACACACCACCACACACCCCACAAAAAAACACACCACAACACACCACCAGCACAACCACTACGCACCCAACAAAACACCCACAAACAACCATCAAAAACACACCTGTAACCACCCAACTCACGAATCAACCTGCATCAAAGCAAAAACACACACACAAAAAAACACAACACACCCACTAAACCTAACACCACAACAACCACATCACAACACTACCAACTACAAAAACAACATACACAAAATCATCAAATATATAACTACAAAATATATCATCACCCAATTATCTAAAACCCAAACTCTACACTAATCCAACTAAACATAATAGACCACACAATAAAATAAAACAAACACACACACACCCCCACATCCAAACTTAAACACACCGACAATAAAACAACACACCCATACAACCACAAAACCAACACCACACCAACATCCACCCACAGAACATCACCAAAACACACCTCACTACAACACACACATCACACGCACACACCAACCACTTACCACATCCAACAAACCACCAAAACTACCCCCAACATACCACAACACTCATCAAACCCCCCCATTCAAACTCCGCACACAACCGACTAAACACACTCAACACACACACACACCAACCCCCCACACACCCAACACCCACCAACACCCACAAACAAAACCACCCAAAATAAAACTACTACACACACCCAAACATCACAGCCTCACAACAACCACCAAACCCACACACAACATACAACCACCCCACACTAAAATCCTCCCCCTCTTACCGCCGTCCCATATACAAATCAAGCCAAAAACTAAAAACCAAAACACACCGATTTCAGACAAACTTTACAACACCCACACCAGTGATTGTCTGAGAATACACCTAGAAAAACTACACTCAAAACAGCACGACACCACCCACAAACACAACAAATACCCGCCCTTCACACAAGGACACAGAACATACCTGACGCAACTACTTTCAAACGCACCCCCACTCTAATGCGCAGTCCGACACCAAAACAACAATGAACTCATCGCCGACCACTCACACAAACTGCAACCAGCTATATAGAAGAAGAAACTCACACAAAAAATCGTACAGGCAAACCAAAATACCAACTCGCTCTACCCAGTCCCACCACACCAAAGCTACGTTGACTTCAATAAAAACGCACCACTAATAACAAAGCACCCCCCACACGCCAACACGAACACAACACAAACACACACCAAACCACCAACACTCACATACAAACCAACACAAACACCATTATAACCAACACCACACCACAACAGCACACCACACTAACAAAAATTACAACACCACACACAACCAACAAACACCACACACAACCAACCTCACCCCCACCACACCACACAAAATCTAAAAATCCAAACCGACCTCAACCCCGCTC
>JABUQX010064506.1:10000-25000 GCA_015478945.1 Trachelipus rathkii | reverse complement strand
TCTTTTTCCATCCAGAACTCAAGTTACTTTTAGTGTCAGTAACGCAAGTTATCTTTTCCATCCAGTAACTCAAGTTACCTTTTAGCGTCCAGTAACGCAAGTTACCTTTTCCCAACCATCCCGTAACGAAAAAGTTAACCCATTTTTAGTCGAAACTAAGTCAAGTAGTTGCGTGAAATATTAACGAGGTAAAAGTTTATAACATCCAATCAAATTTTTAAACATACTTCTAGAGATTGTTACGGATTCTTCTATAGGAAATTGGTAGCTTGCCCTACCTTTTAATTCATATTGCCCCATACTTATTTATCTGTCTGTTTATTCCAACAGTTTAATTCATCCGCTGTGTCAGCAGTGCTAAAATTACACTCAGAGGATTGTTAAGTAACTTCATGGTGTGTAGGTTTGTTCGTGTGAGTTTCCGCGTCTTGTAAGTATTTTGTTGATTTCATTATCAGTTACTTTAACATTGATCCTTATAAGTAAACTCATCACGAGTTCGCCGTTATCAAGTAACTCTTCCGTAGTTGCCCTTAGTACTCTTCTTGAGTACCCTTAAGTTAACTCTTCGTAGTTGCCTTAGTAACTCTTCTGAGTTGCCCTTAGTAGCTCTTCTGCGTGGCCCCTTTATAAAACTCTTTCGGAAGTTGCCCTTATCAATAACTCTCGGAGTTGCCTTATCAAGTCAACTCTTCGGAGTTGCCCTTATCAAGTAACTCTTCGGTGTGCCCTTATCAAGTAACTCTTCGGAGTTGTCCTTATCAAGTAACTCTTCGGAGTTGCCTTTATCAAGTAACTCTTCGGAGTTGCATTTATCAAGTGGCTCTTCAGAGTCACAATCGTCTTTAACTACATTGCTGAGAACGGAGGAAGGGGGTCGCAAACTTCGCAAACTTCCCCGATGAGAGATTAATTTTCTTTCAAGAACCAGAATGTGTTGCCTTCAAGTAATCATTCTTAACATCATTGGTGAGTTGTGATCCATTTTCTTTGTTTTAGGTAATGCATTCAAAATCACTTATATCTCTCTCTTTCTTTACAATACAGCACGCCAACATTTGGACATAACTTCTAGATTGGTTTACGGATTCTTCATAGGAATTGAGCTGGCACTTTTATTGGAATATTATTGCTTTAACAGTTTTCATTGGTTGCTAGCAGTGCTTAAATTACACTCAGAGGATTGTTTAGTAACTTCATGGTGTGTAGGTTTGTTCGTGTGAGTGTCCGGGTCTTGTAAGTATTTTGTTGATTTCATTTATCTAGGTTGAACTTTAACATTGTCCTTATTAAGTAACTCATCAGAGTCGCCTTTATCAAGTAACTCTTCGTAGTTGCCCTTAGTAAAACTCTTCTGAGCTTGCTCTTTGATGACTTTCTGGATTCCCTTAAGTATTACTCTTCGTAGTTGCCCTTTAGTAACCTCTTCGTTAGTTGCCCTTAGTAACCTTTCTGAGTTACCCTTAAGTAACTCTTCGTAGTTGCCTTAGTAACTCTTCTGAGTTGCCCTTAGTAGCTCTTCTGAGTTGCCCTTAGTAACTCTTCGGAGTTGCCCTTATCAAGTAACTCTTCGGAGTTGCCCTTATCAAGTAACTCTTCGGAGTTGCCCTTATCAAGTAACTCTTCGGAGTTGCCCTTATCAAGTAACTCTTCGGAGTTGTCCTTATCAAGTAACTCTTCGGAGTTGCCTTTATCAAGTAACTCTTCGGAGTTGCATTTATCAAGTGGCTCTTCAGAGTCACAATCGTCTTTAACTACATTGCTGAGAACGGAGGAAGGGGGTCGCAAACTTCGCAAACTTCCCCGATGAGAGATTAATTTTCTTTCAAGAACCAGAATGTGTTGCCTTCAAGTAATCATTCTTAACATCATTGGTGAGTTGTGATCCATTTTCTTTGTTTTAATGCAGTTCAAAAATCACTTATATCTTCTCTCTTCTTTTACGATACAGCACGCCACGGGACGGAATAGTCATCATCTGCTGCAAGATAATCTTCTTTTTTCTGCCAGAAAAAAAGAAGCCATTATCCGTTGCAGAATGATGACTATTTAGTTTAACATCTGCTTTCTGTTCTATATAATATCTTAAAAATTGGGGCAGATTTGACATTATTTGTTTCAAAATTTCATAATAAAACTATTTTTGCTACCAACTATAGCTGTATTTTGTTTCACTAAAATATGCGAAAAGGAGCAAGATGCATTTTTCAATTATCATTTTCCTTTTATCATTTTGCTTTTTTTATTTTGAAAGAATATTTCTTTCATTTTCATTGTAATTTTGGATTTTTATTTTGAAAGATTATTTTTTTTTTCGTTCGTTGTTTATTATTTTAAAAATTTTTTTTACTTTTATTTCCTTTGACATTTATATTTTGGAAGGTTTTGTTTCTTTCTTATATTTTTTACTTCGAAGGATTTGTCATTTCAAATTTTGCTAGATGCTCAAGATTTTTGAATTTCAACAATTCATCGTTCAGCAATTCGAAGAATTCATCAATTTCAAATACGAGAGTTATTAAATCGGAGATGACATGGATGAGTATATTTTTTTGTTATAACTTGAGTTGATAATTTTTATTCTTTTCAAATCGGAATATTTCGCATTGCTCAGTTAACTTCCGATTATTTTTTATTAAAAAGAAGCACTCTCGTTTCCTTTTTTATGACTTTTTTTTTTTTTCCCAATTTTTTCCAAAAAAAGGACGGAGTCAGTCCCGCCCCCCGAGTGTTTTAAAAAATGTTAACCAACTACGCTTTTAAATAAATATCAAAAATTTTAGGGGATAGGGAATTTAACTCCATTTCCGCAGCTTCAATAATAAAAACTCTAACAGCTATCTTTAGTTAATCTTTTCCTCATAACTCAAGTTACCTTTAGCGTCGAGTAACGCAGAGTTATCTTTTTCCATCCAGTAACGCAAGTTACCTTTTACCAGTAACGCAAGTTATCTTTTTCCATCCAGTACTCAAGTTACCTTTTAGCGTCAGTAACGCAAGTTATCTTTTTCCATCCAGTAACTCAAGTTACCTTTTAGTGTCAGTAACGCAAGTTATCTTTTTCCATCCAGTAATTCAAGTTACCTTTTAGCGTCAGTAACGCAAGTTACCTTTTCCCAACCATCCCGTAACGAAAAGTTACCTTTTTTTATCGATAACTCAAGTCAAGTTAAGTTGCGTGAAATATTAAAAGGTGAAAGTTTATAAATCCTAATCAACATTTTTAACATAACTTCTAGATTGGTTTACGGATTCTTCATAGGAATTGAGCTGGCACTTTTATTGGAATATTATTGCTTTAACAGTTTTCATTGGTTGCTAGCAGTGCTTAAATTACACTCAGAGGATTGTTTAGTAACTTCATGGTGTGTAGGTTTGTTCGTGTGAGTGTCCGGGTCTTGTAAGTATTTTGTTGATTTCATTTATCTAGGTTGAACTTTAACATTGTCCTTATTAAGTAACTCATCAGAGTCGCCTTTATCAAGTAACTCTTCGTAGTTGCCCTTAGTAACTCTTCTGAGTTGCTCTTGATGACTCTTCTGAGTTGCCCTTAGTAACTCTTCGGAGTTGTCCTTATCAAGTAACTCTTCGGAGTTGCCTTTATCAAGTAACTCTTCGGAGTTGCATTTATCAAGTGGCTCTTCAGAGTCACAATCGTCTTTAACTACATTGCTGAGAACGGAGGAAGGGGGTCGCAAACTTCGCAAACTTCCCCGATGAGAGATTAATTTTCTTTCAAGAACCAGAATGTGTTGCCTTCAAGTAATCATTCTTAACATCATTGGTGAGTTGTGATCCATTTTCTTTGTTTTAGGTAATGCATTCAAAATCACTTATATCTCTCTCTTTCTTTAACAATACAGCACGCCCACGGGACGGAATAGAATGCCTGCTTTAGGACCATCATCAAAGAGTTGCCGCAGAAAAAGAAGCCATTATCCGTTGCAGCAGATGATGACTTATTTATTTTAACATCGCTTCTGTTAAAATTTTAAAGAATGGCAGATTTACATATTTGTTTTCAATAATTATTATAATTTTTAAACGTATTTTGTACCAAACTATAGCTTGTATTTTGTTTCACTAAAATATGCGAAAAGAGCAAGATGTGTTTTTTCAATTATCATTTTCCTTTTTTAATCATTTTGCTTTTTTAATATATATATATAATATTATATATATATATATATATATATATATAGTTATACTACTATAATATTATATATATATATATATAATTATATTATATACTATATATATATATATGTATGTATATTATATATATATATATATATATATATATAAATTATATATATATATTATATAATATATATATATATATATAGATATATATATATATATATATATATGTATATATATTATATATATATATATTATATATATATATATATTATATATATAGTATATATATATATATATATATAATATAAATATATATATAGTATATACTATATATATATATATATATATATATATAATATATATATATATATATATAATATATATATAATATATATATATATATATTATATATAATATATAATATATATATATATATGTGGTGTGTGTGTGTGTGTGTGTGTGTATAAAATAAGAAGAATTAAGTATAAAGTCTTGACGCTTTGAGATATGCACAAAGGCACTCAAATGGTGTCCATTATCTTACTCGAGAACAATCACGACTTTTACGACTTCTTCAACGTACGACAACTCGCGCATCCCAGCGCCCATTCGTCCTACCAGCCTCTAACACATCCCCTGAGCATAACCTAATAATACCATCCAGCCTTTTAATGCTCGTCAAAGAAAGCCCCAAACCTCTTTTTTCATAAAGAGCCTAGGAACTTCGACGTAGAAGTCAAAATGCTTCTCTCACCTATGTAACTTATATTGTAAAGATACCCTTACTCTCTCCTGTGCTTTCACCTCCCTATCCTCGGTCTCGTTCCGGCCGCCGTCGCCCTGTTGTACGCTTCTCTCCCTGACACTCCGTGTCTGCCGGGGGGGGGGGTAATTGCAGTGAATAGCTATCGAATCTAATTCCTTTTTTATTTATTTTTTTATTTTTATTTTGCACTTTTTCTTTTTCTATTGTACTTTTTCTATTTGGAACCAATTTTTTGTCTCGAGCGAAGAAAGTACGTGTATTTTAACTTCCTTCTCTTTCGAAGTCAACACCGCCCATGAATATGCAAATCTCCGTAAATTAATGTAGATAGAGCCGAGAGAGAGAATAAAGTAAAAGAGCTGGTTTTTAAGGAACTGGTTTATGCGGTGCCTCCAAGTTTATGTGCTGGTTTTTAAGTATGTATCATGCGGTGCCTCGTTTTTGCTGAGTAAGTAATATGGAAACAATACTTAGCGTCTTAAGGAGGAGTAAAAACGTGGTTTTTATGGATCACAATCCGTGTTTTATTAAGGATATGTAAAAAGCTTTCCTGGAAAAACGAATTGCAATTGTGATATCAGCTCGAACTCTTAATCTAAAGACAAGTGTAGAACACTTTTAATCACCATTAAACCATAAACAATCTTGATTCGCGAATTCTTATTATATTATATAACTACTACTATATACTATTATATACATGTATGAATATTTTGTATATAGTTATAATTATATATATAACTGTATATATAATCTACTTTTATATACTATAATATAGCTTCAATATATATATATATATTTAGATATTGATATCAGTGGCGGTGTCCTGAATTTGAGGGATAGGTAATTGTGATTGTGCTCAGCTTAGCCTCTCACAGTATTATATTAAGTAGTATATATAATAATAGAATCATATTATATATTTATATTATGCTTAATATATTATTTAGTGTAGATCGAAGTGATATATCATAAATAATTATTTATGTAGTTATCAGAATCACTTAAAAAATTGAAAGATATTTAATTAAGATATTTAATTTACTATTTCATGGATGATTATTTTAACAATTTTATTTTTTTATTTTATAATTATATAATATATTTCTATATATATAATACTATATTATATAATATTATTTTAATTAAATAAATATATATAATATAAAAATAAATTATAGTCAACCCCTTCCATTTCCTGTGATTTCAAAAAGAAAAAGTCTAAAAATTTCCAAGGTGTAGAATATTAATATAATAGTTTATATTCATTACTACCTTAATAATTCTATATATTCTATTTATATATATATATAATATACCTAATTTAATATATAATTATATAATTATTATATATATATAAATATATTATATATTGTTATTATATACTGATTTGATAATTATATATTATATATAGTTTATATTTATTATTATATATAATATATAGTATATATAATATATATATATATATTAATATTATATATATATATAATATATTATATATAATATATATATTATATATATATATATATATATATATATAATAAACCACATATAAAAATTAAATTAAAAAAGTCTGTTCAAAAATCCATGTGCTAAAATTAAAATAGCACCTTTTTTAACTTATTTGAAGATAAAAAACGACGAGCGACGATAGCGAAGCGTAAATAGCCAAGAACTGAACGGGATATAGCTGTTCGAATTTTAGCGCGCATGAAAACTTCTTTTTGATACGGTAACTTACTGTATAAAATAAGCTATTTGGAAGTTTTAAGAGCATTTAATTTTTTAATATTATTGAATAATGTGTACAAAAAACTATCATTCATTTGAAACAGATATTCAGTTATATATTTTAGATATGTTATTATTATAGATTTAAAACTATAGTTATAGTCTTCCTATATAAATAGGTGTGTTGCGCTCTTTCGCCACACTAGCACCATTAGAGGAATACGTCCCTGGAGTATTGTTTCTTACCAGCAAATCCGAACAATATCATCAACAATAATATATATGATGGTTGAGACTGGTATATGTTTCTTACTCACTGATGCTCACTCTGTAACATGATAGTTATTATTTACATAAGTGCTTCAAACAGAAGCGTTTTGATATTCACGGGACCTTGAGTCCAATGGTACCTTACCTTGTACTGCAGATTGAAAGTTGATAAATTTCCGGTATAAAAATTGCATCTAAATTTATAGGATTATTAATATTTTTATTTTATATTCTTTTCACAACTTAGGAGCAAAGCTTTAATATAAAAATGAGCTGTGCTTCGATATATATATATTTTATTATTTTCTTCATCTCACACAATAAGCGTAAGTAGCTAGTTGTAGTTACTTGAAGCTTACGTATATTTATATGATGGAGTTTATCGTTAGTGTGTATACGAATCGTGCCTCATGTGTTAATTGATGTACTATTTATTATTTCTCCTATTATATAAATAAGTTTAATAATAATAATAAATATAATTATATATATATAAGATGAGATCAGAGTGTATATAAAATATATATATATATAGATACACTCACATGAGTCCAACTCAAATAATCATTATACATCACAATCAACTATTAATAATATATATTAATTCTATGATCAATATTATAGATATTAAAATAAATAATATCTAGAAGATAATAAATTTAAAATATATTATAATAATAAAAATAATAATAATCTATTGTAATAATAATGATGAAATCCATAAATCAAATTTAATAATAATAAAACACAATAGAGACATTCAAATCTTACACCCAGATACACTTCAAGGAATCTAATAATAACAGGATTACAACTTCGCCCAACTAATAATATATTTCAATATGAGATAATAATATAATAATAATAAATAAATATTATGAGTAAAGATTATATTAAAGTTAAGTCAGTAAAAGTGAGATTAAACTTTATGATATAATTAAAAATAAAAAATAATAAAATAAATACATAAATAATGACATAAAAATAAATAAGTTAAATATATAATAATAAAAATAATAAATAAAAGATCGATCAGAATAATTATCGAGAGTGTTAATAATAAATAATTTACATTACATAAAAATAATAATATATATAACATAAATAATAAGTCGACTAAATAATGAGTAATTTAAATCAATAAATGATTAATAAGTAATAATATGTTATGAGTCAATTTAAGGACCCACTCACATATATATTAGATTAAGTAGCTCATCTAAATAAATCTTAGATTAAGATAATAAAGACATAATTATACAAGTAATGACTCTGCCTTGAGAGCATATACAGTTGTATTACAAGAAATATGAGTCTCACGAAAATAAGAAGAAGTGCTATGGAGCTGAAGAGCTAGAGAATCAACCTAAAAACCATTTAACCATGTTACATCCTTGCAAGAATCTTCTCAAAGTAAAAATCATAAGTGAGTTTAATTCTCTCTCATGGTTCAACTTACCTCTCACACCGATTGATTTAGTATGCGTCAAGAGATAAGGTAAGAACTAATCTGCTAATGAATATCTGATTTATGCAGTCTTAGTAACACTAATTGTTCTCCCAAATACTTCATTTTGTTTTCTAGAAAATAGATCATAGCAGAATGACTAAACATTCATATTAATACGTGCCTATAGTCTCAATACATATGATACTAAAGTAGAAGTAATAATGGCTTTGATTCTTAACATTGATTTACTCAGATGCTGATATAACCTAAATGCCAATTACTCAAGTTTACAAATTTATTTATGTATGGTAAAATTGCCTACATCTTATAAAATTAACTTAAGTTATTAGGAAGTAAGTATTAATTTTAAAAATAATATAGCTCGATAAATAATCTCAGATTCTTACTATTTCGAGATATTTAATCTTGCAACTGTATTACATACTTTATAATTAATCATACTAAAAAGTGATTACCTAGATTACCTCACTCTCACTCACTCACTATAATAGAATAATTATAAACTATAAATTATATACTTTGAAAACTAATTATAGTGAGTCTATTTGTAGTACGGAGCACGTATAAAGTTGAGGTGCTATAGGTGGTATATATAGAAGTGATATTATGAGTAGTATTTAAATGTTTTTGAAGTATCCAAGGTAAGTACATAAAATTATTAATAAGGAAAAATAATTAATTAAATTATCATGTATATTTAGTATGTTAATTACATAATGTCACTAAAATAGTGATAATTTAATATATTTTAGATGGTAAATATATATATATATATATATATATATATATAATATAGGTACAGTAGATATGCCGATACTAAAAATTAATTTTTACGCTATTACTTATAAGATAAACTATATCATTATATAAAAATAATTATAATATAAGTGAATAGTTCTTTAAAAAATAATACACGAAAACATCATAATACTGGGCTTTAACCACTTAGCTCTCAGGCTATATTATTTTGAGAAGAGTAGATAAGAAAAAAAATATAGTATTTATATATTCAAAGCACAAGGCTGTTTAATAATATAGAGCTTATAAGAAGACCTTCCTGATATGAATTATATGATATAAATATTATAATAAAATAATTATTATATATTATTATAGTTTAATAATAATTATATTATATAATATTTAAATATATTGAGTAATAAATAATAATTATATGCAGCAAGTAGTAGGAGTTAATATAATGTACGATAATAAGTTCTCTTTCTTAAAAACGTTGTGAAAAGCACCTTGGAACACCTGTTCAGAGTGAGTAGATACGAGTATGTGAGAACCTCTCCAGTCACCCTTATTGTTGTTGATAATTCATATGGTGTGGCTTACTCTCGCGAATCTTTGTTTAGTCGCAATAAAGAGTCCGCTTAGTACGCCTCCGAGCGGTATTGGGAACAGACTAACCAAAACCATAACCGTTGGTGCAGGCACAATTAATCTGTGATAGGTAGCGATATTCAGTCAGGTAAATTAGCGAAGACTAATTTGCAACTGATCGATCGGTATATCTAAAAAAAAAAGTTTCAGATGAAAATCTTCCAGCACAAGTTGGAACGATGTTGAAATTTTTGAAAAGTTACTAGAATCTAATACTGATTAAGAATATGATTTATTGAGTATTATAATAATAAAAGAAATAAATAATTTTTACTTTTAAGTGTATAACTTATTCAACTCCTACTCTACTAGAATTATATACATTTCTGTAAACTAATATCTATAATATATATAAAATCTCAACATTCCTTAATGTGTAAAAGAGAAACCGTCTCTAAGATAAGGTAGTATTTAAATTAAAAAAAATAGTTTTAAAATATAAAAATATAATAGAAAAAAAGCAGTATTAATGTGAGAATTAGAGATGAGATGAATGAGAGCGTGAAGTAGTGTCTGTGACTACTCTTTCTCACGAATAAAAATTAATAGGTTTATATAAGCAACAAATCTACTATAATACTTGCTGACTAATAAACTAGGCTAAACACAGATAATCACACGATTCTGTGTATCAGCAAACCAACACATATATATCCTGAATTAACTATAATATAATTATTGTGAAAGCTATAAAATATATATTAATTAGTAATATATAGAATATGATACTAACTCATTAGAGTGCTAAATAAGGCTGAATACATAAGTTTGATAGCAACGGTGTATATAATTATTCAATATTAAGTATAAATAACTCCACAATAAAAAATCATAATCATTGTTAAGAAGACACAGTATTGGAATAATATTGAAATCTATGATATTCATTCTTATGAAAGTAATATTTAAATATTATATAATATAGCTATTTGACGTTGTTGAGTTGGCAATATATATGCTAACAAACTATTAGCTCATAAAATATGTATATTAGTTAAGTCACATACATAAATAATCGTGTTTTCTAAGTCATGGCGTGAGGTAATATATATATATATATATATGATACGAAAGAGAACTAGGTAGTTGATAATAATTGATTATACGTCGAACTTTTACGTCATTCGAAGACTCAATAAATATAAAATTGGTTACTACAATATATAATAGCTAAATATATTATGGAAATTATAAGCACATAACTATGAATAATAAAAAATATAATAAATAAATAAAATAGGAGCTTATAAGATCCCATCCTTACAGATTGGATATTAACTTTGAAGTACGAATCCAGCAAGAATTAGTTACAAGGAAGGAGCGTACCATAATACAGGGCCCGCGAACTCAGCCTGAGCCCCTCACCTACCGGATAAACCGTAAGATACTAGTAGGAATATAGGTAGAAAGGTGAGTATACAAACAGTAGTATGATGAGAGTATATATATATAGGTATATATAAGTGATATATGGGTTAATGCATGAGAATCTCCCCAATAGTTGTACCGCCGGAATAAGGGGATATTATATTATTATATGTAGTGACGTAGCGGTAGGTGATATAGGTATTTACGTAGGGAGTATTAGAATTAAATATAGTATACTGGATACAAGCTAAGGTGAGGAGGGAATGACCGTGTCACTCCATTATCATTCGAGCGTCTGCAAGCGTTGCTCAGAGTCTTTCATGGGGGGTGTGAATTAGAAAATCAATGAATTGATACGAAAGGAGACCTTCTTTAAGATGAAGGTGTGGGATCGATGAGAGTGCCGTACAAAAAAAGGTTACAGGAAGGGAAATGCAGAATGATGTAATTGGGGGGTGAGGGACCTTAATAGAATTATGCAAATAGAGGAACATGCTAAGCGTAGGGAAACAGCGAAAGATCTCCCAACACCAAGACACTAGCCTGGCCTCTACCAAGGACATCTATTCACGTAATTCTAAACATCTATTCTATCAGAGAACTCTTGCTTAATTTTCGAAGTCCAGAAATAATAAACACCAATTCTCACCTACTCTCTGCTGCTCCTAGATGAAGAATAATGTTAGTACTCTCGGAGTGAGATGGAGTTTTTGACCGCAAATGAGAGTTCAGTCCTTAACTGCGTTAAGAGTTAATTGTCTGAGACGCGAACCATCTTTGTGGAGAAGGATCATGTGATCTGCGTTCTTTTTGGAACGTGAGAGACATTGGAGACGAAGAGAGAGTCGAGATATAATCGCTCTGGAGATTTGTGATAGAAATATTCATTCAATCCGTTTCAGAGTTATTTGAATTAATAGCCGAGAATGAGAAGAAGGTCTTTTGTAAGTTATACCTATATAATGAGCTATTTATAGTATTTTAATATTAAGAAAACTCCTTTTGTGAAAGTCGGCACGGATATAATTAAGGATAGGAACGATGACGAACCCGCTATCGGAAGGTGCAGTGACTTCGCGAGTAATAGGAACGAAGTGAAAGTGTGGATCTGTCTAGTTTATGATAAGGTGCGGTAACCGTGGTAGCAATACGCGGAGCGACGTATTTTCTCGAGGGCGGAGGTGCGCTAGCGTGAATCACCCCTAAATGAGCGGAGGTGCCCACCTACTGATAATATATATATATATCAATATATATTGAGTATAATATTTGATATATATGAAACGAAAAAATTAAAATGTCATGAATGATTTCATAAAGGACGAAAAAAATAGAACATTTCCGCGCGAGAAAGGTTAAAAATTTTCCAACTTTGAAATCAATTACGTTCCCTTTTTCATTTGAACCAAGCTAAGCTCTTCATGCAATCACATTACATCATTCCTTTTGTTTTCCTTTGTGGTAAGTATCGTCTGGGGTTTGTGTAACATTTTTTCAAGAAAGTTTTTAAAGCCACTTTTGTAATTGTGAACCAGAATTTCAATTGTATAGTTAATTGTGAAGTGTTCTTATGATGTTTTCGTTCTCTTCGCGTTTAAGTAATTAATTTTAAATGGTTTTTTTGTGGTCAGCTATAGCTTCCACACTTTTAGGTTTTTGAATCTAATTAGGCTTTCCTTAATACTATTTCCCCCTTTCTTAGTCATTCTTTCTATTCGTCTCTGCTCATCTCTCGTCTCCCTCTCTCTCTCTCTCTCTGTCATTCTTCTCTCTCTTATTATATATAAGTATGATAGTTATATTTGTATTAGTATATCTTTAGATAGTCCATGTTATGTGGAGTATAGTTATAGTGAATAGATATTATTAGTAATAATCATTGTGATATAATGATGTATAGATGGATTCTCTGAGTTTTGGGGGATGGTCGTATAGTATAGGTATATATTAGTAGTTATTAGTGTATATGAGTAATATATTGATTGTAGTTGTAATGAAGTATAGATATATTAGTATAATATAGGTATAATCATAGTCATAGTTATATGTATGTAGATCATATTGAGTGAGTATATACGATAATAGCGATTATGTGGTAGTATAGTTTATGAATACTATGTATTAGTATAAATAGGGTATATGTATGTATTTATGGTTTATTGTATATATCTAGGGGTGTCGATGGTAATTTAGTGCGTAATACAGGAGCGGCGAGGTATCTCCTACTCAGAGTATGTTTTAGTTTAAGGAGAGATTGAATTAAAATGCTAAAAGAATATATCTGAAATTATTACAAAGTATTTTTATACTGATAAGAGTTTTAAAAAATAGTAAGCTTATTTGTGCGGATGGATGTGTATTATATATGAGAATTTTAGAAGAATAACAACCACAGAATAAATATGAGATAGCGATAAATGAATAATTGAGATTCATTGTGAAGGATTTGCTGTCGGACTGGCCTACTTCTGATCTTAGAAGTAAAATTCTTTGCAGGGCCGACGAATGACGTCATTTTTTTACATCAACTTATAAGGAGCGGCTAGTCTGTCCTACCTATAATCGAAAATATATGAAACTTTCGTTTCTCTTCCCGTAAATATGTACGAAAAGTGTGAAAAAGTACGACAAGTTGTGGCAGTTTGTTTTTATCGGATGTGTCTGATTGTTCTGATATAGAATATTAATTTTATATAACTTATTTAAGTGGTATTTAGCATTATATAATAAAAAATGAATAAAAAATTTAATGGAGAAAGTGTAGATTTTATATTAAAGAAAAACGCTTTAAAAACTTATCTATTAAAACCACAAGGCTTAATTTAAAAAAAATCATAAGCCTAAAAATTTACTCAATGAATGTGAATTTAAAATTAAGTACTTTGGGAAATATAAAGTAGAACAAGTTTTTCATTACAAATAAATAATACGATTATTAATTATTTAAAATATGTTTTCAATGTTTTCGTTAGCTATATTATTATAATATTATATAATATTATATATATATATAATATATAATATATATATATATATTAATTATATATATATACTATATATATATACTTAATACTATATTATATATAATATTATATATATATATATATATATATATAATATATATATATATATATAGTATATATATATAAACTCTGCCTACCCAAGTGTATTCTTCCAGGTACGCCACTGATATATATAATAAGTGATGGGACGATTCCAAATTTCCAGCCGATGCCGATTTCCCGATACCGATACCGATACCGATACCAGTCAAAAGTGGCCGATTCCGATTCCGATTCCGATTCCATTTTTTAATTATATATTATATATATATATATATATATATATATATATATAATATATATATATATATATATATACTATATATATATATATATATATATATATATATATATATATTATATATATATATATATATATAATAATATATATATATATATATATATATATAATATATATAGTATAATATATATATATTGCCTAATTTTTCTAAATCAACTAATTTTAGATATTTAAAATATAAATTAATGTTTTAGAATTCTCTTATATTTTATCTTGGTTAAAAGAATAATTAGTTAATTAACTTATTATTTAAACAACTTGAAAAAATGAATAGCAATTATTAAAAATCTTACAATTAAATGAACAATCTTTGTCTTTTTGTTTAAAAAAAAAATTTTTCCTATTAATTTACTAAAAGTAAAGATCATTGAAGCAAAATTATAATTAATATTTGTAGTTCAAAAGCATGATCTTAAATTGTAGTGCCAAAACATTAACATTTCTCCGTTCTGATTGAATCGATTTTTTTTAGAGAATAAATTAGCCTCCAATTCTGAAC
>JABUQX010064506.1:0-5000 GCA_015478945.1 Trachelipus rathkii | reverse complement strand
AAGGTTTATTGACACATATTATCTTATGTTTATGCAAGGAATATCATACTGAATTTTTTCTCAATATTAACGATACACCCTGTATATACAGAAATCGAAATTCAAAATTACGATTATTCCCATAAACTCCCATGATAAAGATGCCAAATAATGTTTATTTTATATGCATTAAATCAAAATCAAATGTAGAAAACATTCTCAACATCCTCGTTTTTCAAAAAAGGATGCGGATGCGGATGCGGGTGCAATTTTAGGTGCGGATGTCCACTAAATTCGGATGCGGATCGATGCGGATGTTATGTCCATCACTAATATATAGGAAAGGAAACATTCGCATTCGCATTCATATCCGCTGATGTGAAAAATTTGACATCCGTTAAATCACTAATATTATATATATATATATATATATATATATTATATATATATATATATATATATATATATAAATATATATCATATATAATATATATAATATAATATATATAGTATATATAATATACTATATATAATCAGTGACGGAGCGAAGCTGAAATTTTGCATAACCGCGTTTGCGGTTTTTTGTTGTTCCTAAAATTTTCAACAACCGTGGATGCGGTTTTTTTGCGGTTCTTAAATTTTTTAACAACCACGGTTGTTGTTTACTACTACTACTACTACTACAACTACTACTACTACTACAACTACTACTACTACTACTACTACTACTACTACTACTACTCACTTACTACTACTATACTAATAATACTACTACTAATAATTAATAATAATAATAATAATAATAATAATAATAATAATAATAATAATAATAATAATAATAATAATAATAATAATAATAATAATAATAATAATGCAAATTTTTTTTTACCATAAACAGTAAAAATTTAAACTACATTGTGAATATTTAACCTAAAATTATTTGACTCAGAGAAACGCGGACCACGAAATACAGATGAACCAAACTATTGATTTATTTAACGTACCAAGCTTTCATCCTTATACTTCGGATGTTTTCAAGGAATGGTTTCATATTTTATTTTATTTTATTTTATTTTATTTTATTTTATTTTATTTTATTTTATTTTATTTAGAGGTGTAGCGGATAGTGATTTTTCACTATCCGCGGATGCGGATGCGGATAGTTAAAAATCACTATCTCGGATTGAGGATGCGGATAGCGGATAGTCAAGTTTTTAGAGTTTTAGCCACAGGATTCAAACTTATATATATATATATATATATATATGATATATAATATATATATCATTATATATATATATATATATATATATATATATAGTATATAATATATATATATATATATATATATATATATATTTATATATATAATATAATATATATATATATATATATATATATATATATATAGTATATATATATATTATACCCTCTCTCTCTCTGCAGGACGCCTGGACCCAACTCTTTTGCACCCCACAAACCTCTTTCAAAGCCACTACCTCCTCCCTACACACACAATCATGGAAACCATAGACATGTATCAACATAATTATATAAAATGAACTTATATAATAATCTCTCAACTACATTATCGGAGTTCACACACACACAAAAAAGCCATTCTGAAGCCTATGTCCCACACATAAGAGCATCAAGATTTTATGCCTCATATCCTTCTTCGTATGAGTATAACACCTAGAACTAAAATCATACACACACACATACGCACTAGACGTACGCTCAAACATAGCACAATTAGACCTCGAGAAGTCTATCTCGCTATCACAAACAAACCTTCACATCCACGCAGAACACCTGAAACCTTTCTAACCGCACACAAACTCCTATACACCACACACCCTTATACTCAACACCATGGGGGAAACTTTTACAATTATCATTCCACAAGACCCAGTTGATCTTTACCTGATTCCAAGCTTTTTCTCTTTTGAAATTCTTCGATTCAATGATGGAGTGTCTTTTGACACCTCTGAACAAAACTTCATCGCTGCTAAAAGCCAAAAGAACGTTCATGGATTCAGCAATATGCAAACAATGTAATTTGCGGTCTGTTTGTGTGATCTTTTGCTTTTTATTGGCTGATGATATTTCTGCCTTTAGCAGCATTTCATTACACACTTAGGCATCCTAAATTAATTTTTAACCCTCTGCTAAAACATGTGGCTCAAAGAAAATTATGTTTGTATCTAGGCATTAAAAGTTGCTTTGTGAACATGCGTCATCGTTTTGCAGACGTTTGAAATCTATTATTATCTATCTCCAGCATTTGTCATCCCTTGAAAGTGCCTTTCTTTAATATATATATATAATATATAGTATATATAAATATATTAATATATAATATATATATATATATATATATATATAATTTAATACTATATAATATATATATATATATATATAATATATATAGTATATTATATATATAATAATAATATATACTATTAATATATATAAGATAGTGCACACACGTTTCTCATAATTCATAGATGAATACTATCCGCTATCCGCAAAAAAATTAATGCGGATGAGGTTGCAGAGCGATAAGTGAAAAATTATGCGAATCCGCATATGCGGATGCGGATTCGGTTATCCGCTACACCTCTAATTTTATTTTATTTGTGTACCGATTTCAATGTTCTGAAAGGGGATGTAACGCCTCTTAATATCGGATATACAAAGAATACCCTCAACATGAGAATTCGCAACATTAAGTATAAGCCTAGTAAAGTATTTCAACATTTTAAAGAACATAACAAAATAAAAAAAAACTTTTCCATCATAACAAGAAAGAATGATTTTTATGAATTGCTCCTCGGTAAATCATTGATCTTAAGGAAACACAAACCAGTAATAAATATAAAATATAATTACATGTCCAATTTTTTAAACATTTTTAAATATCAAAAAAAGTCAATGCATGTTAAGTTTTCTAACTTTCAAAATTATTAATTTTATTTATTTATTTTTGTAATTAGTTTAAACGATATTTATATTCTCAAAATTGTTAAAATCCAAAATAAAACTATTCCTTGAAAATGTCCGAAGTATACGGACGAAAGCTTGGTACGTTAATTACATCAATAGTTTTATTTTATTCCAGAATAATATTAAAGAAAATTACGGCCAAACTTACCAAAGCCCTCGCATGATATCTCGAAAACTACGATATATACAAGAAAACTAATAACATATTTAAAATCAGCGTATGAAATTTGTATGAAATTTTTTTTTTAGGGGGCACAAGCCCGACGGGGGACAGAGGGGGAGACGAATTCCTCCCCCCGTCGTCCACCGGTAGGCCGAGAGACCCCGACTCCTTCCATCTTTGCGGTTTATCCGGGGGATATTGCTTTAGTTAAAAAAAAAAAAAAATTATAAAAAAATAAACATATTTTCTACCCTTATTTCCATGCGCAAACGAGAGCATGTTTTTCATATAATTTACACTTAGCTTTACATTTGACAAGTCATCCAACAACATTCTTAAAATTAACACTGACTCACCGAGCTCACTTTATATTCGATAAAATTTGACGCCGAAGTTATCGTACACTTTATAAAACGTATACTTTATATATTTTTTTTATTTATAACTTATTTTAATTAAAATAACGTTTTTCTTTACTAAAATTTTACCACAATTCCAAATATGTTACTTGTTTCGTGGTACACCACGCACTTTTTACGATCTCATGCGAGGGCTTTGGTAAGTTTCACCAAAATTTCTTCTGTAGAAAGAAATACATTCATGAGGTTTGAAAAAGCATCAAAAATATACATCAAACATAAATGCTTGAATATTGAGTTTTTAGAACTTAATATTATTATTATTATTATTGAAATTATTATTATTATTATTATTATTATTATTATTATTATTATTATTATTATTATTATTATTATTATTATTATTATTATTATTATTATTATTATTATTATTATTATTATAGTATTATTATTATTATTATTTTTAATCTATATATCTTATTTATTATTATTATTTATTCATTTGTAATATATTATATTTTGGAACATTTCAAAACTTTTTATAGGAGACGTACTCTCCCATCTGTCTCTATGAAAGGTTCTGCAGATTGATAGCAATTTATTTTCCCAAGATTTTATCAGTTAATCGCCATTTGCAAGTGAGGAGATAAGAGAGACACCTCGGATGATATCGGACCAGGTATCGGTAGTATATGTTAATTTATTTATTTTCGGGTGGGATGTTTATTTTGTTCCTTTAAATTGAACAACAATATTTTTAAAATTTTTAGTGACTGAGGGGTGAATCTTGCTATATACTATTTCTCAAATTAATAGCCGTTTAATTGTATATTGTGGGTTGGCTAGAGTTACGAA
Organism: Trachelipus rathkii; assembly: GCA_015478945.1. Classification (NCBI taxonomy): domain Eukaryota; kingdom Metazoa; phylum Arthropoda; class Malacostraca; order Isopoda; family Trachelipodidae; genus Trachelipus; species Trachelipus rathkii. The sequence goes on along the minus strand of JABUQX010064506.1, from coordinate 635 downwards.
TCGAATAAAGCCAATAGCCTTCAACACAGCTAAAGAGAAGATTTTTCATAATAATCACATCTGCTGCTTGATAATAGAATAATTTTTATTTTGAATTATCATTGCTCTATAAGGCTTAATTTTTTGATAGTACTCCTTTTGAGATTACTTTTGCCTCAATTTTCATAATTTTGCAGAGATGTCTCTTTTTCATTTTTTTTTTTTTCTTTTTATTAATAAATACTTTTTTTTTTCACGTAGGTTCTCTATATTCCTTTTCCATGCAACCATCGTATTGATTTTTAAATTAGTCATGCTTCTTCCTTTCCGAATTGGAGAATTAGCTAGTTTTATTGCACAATATGCATTTAGCAAATTCATTATTCTTTCAAGAAAATCTCCCACCACAGACTCTTTTCTCTATCCGTAACACTCATTTTTTTCTCCTGTGCGAAAAGCTAAGAAATGCAAAGTCCGATTTATTTCGTAAAATATTTTTCTATAATTAGATATTTTAAATTCTGAGAGAAAAAAAACTGAAATCATTTAGATTACGTATTCTAAGTCAAAGGCATAAGGAGTATTTTAAAAAAAAATAACTTCGCTACAACCCAGTTTGGCTGTGACCACGTGACAACCCTTGAGGGTTATCTCCT
>JABUQX010064505.1:5000-17500 GCA_015478945.1 Trachelipus rathkii | reverse complement strand
AACTTAACCTAACTTAACCTAACCTAACCTAACCTAGCTTAACCTAACCTAACCTAACCTAACCTAACCTAACCTAACCTAACCTAACCTAACCTAACCTAACCTAACCTAACCTAACCTAACGCCTGCGCGCGGGCTGTACAGGAAATTCTTTTGATGTCGTGTCGACCAGTTTCCCTGTCATCCATTTGGGTTAGGTCCCCTGGAAAGCTACTCTGAATCTTTTCTTGCTGACATAAACAAGAACTTTCAGTCGGGTTATATTATAAAATTTTACTATTTAAAAATTAAACTACTTCAAATCTATCACCTATCAGCATCGACATTTTCTCAACTTTATCCTTTCGGCTGTCTCCTTCTAGATGTTAGGTATCAAATTTATTTTCGCCAATTTATGGGACAAGGCCTCCCCTGCCCCCCTGGCCTAACGGCCAAGATAGAAATATATATATATGAATGTATAAACTCTCTAGTAATTAGAAAAACCTCAGATATATTGGTATAGATATGGTTTCGAGATATAGGAAGGAAAATTTTGTTTAAATATATATATAATTATATATACATGTGCGTATTTGAGGTATTTTGGTGTTGCGGGTGTCCACCGCCCCTTCCCCAACGCGAGTATGGAAAGAAACGTCCCCCCCTGTAGTTCCCCGTCGCTCGAGCCCCCTGCTTGCCGTTATAATACCTTTGCAAATGAAAATATATATAATATATGATATATATACTAATATATATAATATATATATTAATATACTTAGTAATATATATATATATCCTATATGAATATATACTATTTCCCCTTCTCCCTAAAAAAAAATAGCCAAATTTTAAATTTCGGAGGCATATTTCTTTTTCACAAATGCCTTTCTATTTATACAGGATTCCAAAAAATCTTTTATTTTAGCTGTAGCTATTGTTATTTTTGGAGACATGATTTTTTTTTTTTTTTTACCAGGATTTCAACAATGTATTCCTTTTTCCCTGTATCTATTGTAGTTTTTGAATATGAATTGTAGTTTTAAACCAAAAGTTGTATTTAAAACCAAAATATAACCAAGAGGTGTAGAGGATAGTATTATTTCACTATACCGCGGTAAGTTGCGCAGTTTGCGATAGTTAAAATCACTATCCGCCGATTGCCGATGCGGATAGCGGATAGTTAAGGTTTTAGAGTTTTAGCCACAGGAACTCATATATATTAGTAGAATAATATAGGTAGTAATATATATATATATATAATATATAAATAATAGTATATATTATAATGATATAATATATATATAATATTATAATATATGAATATATAAGAATATAGTAAGTATATATTATATAGATTATATATATATATATATATATACTTATATATATATATTATATATTATACCGATATATATATTATATAATATAGTATATATATATAGAGAAATATATAATATATATATAACTATATATATAATATAATATATATATATATATAAATATATATAAATATATACCCGTGTTACCAAAGTGCAGGACGCCTTGGACCCAACTCTTTGCACCCCAAAACCTCTTTCCCAACCTAACCAATGGAAAAGGAAATTAATGCTGAAATTATAAATCTCAAATTATGGTTCAAAAAACAAAAGCTTCTTGAAAAGTCCTTCCATGGGAGAGTTTGCTTATCTTTCGTCGTTAAATGAACTCATCACGAGAAGACCGCTTCATACACACTTGTGAAGGCATGCTTAAGAAGTCCCTGACGACTTCTGCAAAATGTGGAAAAACTTTTTACAATTATCATCCCACAAGTCCAGTGGATCTTTATCTGATTCCAAGCTTTTTCTCTTGATATCTTCGATCATGATAGAGTTCTTTACACCTCTGAACCAAGCTCTTCATCGCCTAAATTTTGATCCTAAAATTTTCACTTTTAAAAAAAATTGGTTTGCGGACAGATACCGCTTGCGCAAATACAAATGCGAATGATTTTTTTGAACAATTGTGCGCCTTTGCCCGTTGCGGACCATAAGTTTTTTCCACTTTGCGCTTTAGCGTTTGCGCTCTAAATTTTTAAATTTTGCTGTCGCCTCCACCTGCTTATATATATTATTATTATATATATATATAGAATATATATATATAAATTATTTTATATATTTATATATTATATATATATAATATAGTATATATATATTATATTATAGTTAATATATATATTATATATATATATACATATATATAATATAATATAAATATAAATATATATATATATATAAGTTAGGAAAATTCGAATGCATATATAACTATTATTATAAAAATATAATATAAATATGATATAAATATATATATACCGTATAGAAATATTAATTTTATATTAATTTAAATAATTATATATTTTATAATATTATAATGCACTTATATATATATAACTAATATCGTAACTTATATATTCCATAATATATATAATAGTATAATTGACACAAGTATATATATATATATGTACATTTATATATATATTTATAAATATAAATCTAAATTATCCACTTATTATATAATTATATATAATATCGTTATATATAATATATATAATAATAAATGAAAGGATTCATAAATATTATATATATATATATATATAAAACTATATAATATATATATATACAATTTTATAAGGTAATTTATATATATAAATGATATATATATAATAGTATATAGTATATATATAATATATAATATATATATATGTAATATATATATATAAAAAGTATATAATATATATATATATTATAATAATATTATAGTATATATATATAAATATATATATATATAATATATATTATGAAAAATTTATTTAGAAAACAGTTAATTGTCATTTTAGTTAATATATTCAAATAATAAAAATATCAGTGATTATGATTCATCAATAAGACGCTAAATTATTAAAGTGAAAATATCACTCCGCCGGGGTTGTCACGTACCAGATCGCGAGGGTTGTAAGGATATAGAACAGTATTGAAATTTCTTATAATCTTCAGTATTAAATGAGTGAACACGATATACTGTGTCAACCATTTAAGTATTCGGGTCATTACAAGTCTAAAATTGATTCTCATATACTTAATAAAATTTACGCAATATAACGTTACAAAAAATCTAATATAGACAAACAATAAGTGTCTTTAAAGTTTATATCACGGCTTATTACAATAAAAAAATTATTCAAATTTATGGCCTCAGTAAAACTGTTGGAGTTTAAGTTACTCTTTGAAAATTTGTTACTTTAAAAGGATTAAAATGTCTTTGTTTATGAAAAGGAAACCTTTTCAAACCCTTTTGGATTTTCCTGCCTTTCATTATAATGATAATCGCATTCATTATTAATTGCAAATTACTTAAATTATATAAAGCGTTTTTAGGAGGCCTCCGAAGCGCTACGTCTGCATTTGTCTACAACAAGAAGAAGAACAATTAAGGTAAATACACATTTAAAAAATCAAGAACTTTAGTCAAAGAAAACTAAAAATAATTCCCTCGGTGACGCAGATGTCACTTTCCTAATCCAAAAAATGAAAAGAAATTATTTTGAATTTTTGAAAAGGTTTAGAATCTATAGAATCGCCATTTTGAAAAAGTGGTTCAAAAGTAAAACCGTCATTTAAAATGTACTAAAGGTACCCTAACATTTTTTGATTTACTTCTAACAAGTTGAATTATTAGTGAAATAAAATAAATTTACCTTTAAAAAGTGATTTGAAAAAATTTTTATTAAGTTAAACTTTTTTTATAATCTTAACATTTACAAAGCAGGCTTACGCATGCGCAAAAAGATTATTGCATCAAAATTGAATGAATGGAAAATTCCAAAGGATTTGATCGGTTTCAATATAATTTTGTAAATAATCGATTACTTTATTAATGATCGATAGCAATAATCGATAAATATATCGTTTCATAATCGTAAAATCATGAATTTTGTTAATAAATGTAAACAAACAGTTTGTTAGAGCGTTGTGAAAGATTCTTCAAGATTGTTTTTTGTTTTGATTCAAAGTATTTTTAATAATATAATTATTGTAATAATTAATGATTTTAATAATAAACAAACACTGATAATCCTGTATTTGTTTCTCTTTAAAAAAAATTGTTTTTATTTAATGAATAGCAAAAAATAGTGTTGAAATAGCTGACCCAGACTGACATCAGTTATTGACAAAAGTTTTTTGAAGGCCTAGGGTATTTTCGATTATTATATTATTGATTATTAAATTTTCAATTAATACAATATCAGCATTTTTTTAAGTAAAATATATTTTTGAAAATTTAAGAGTATTATTGAAACACAATAAGCTTGAATGATTATTAATTTTAAAAAATAAATGAAGATTTCAAAATATTTGAAAAATTTATATGCCCAAAAGAGAAATAAAATATTAATGATGAAATTGATATTCAAAATGACTATATTTGATAATAATAAGTGTATTATTTAATCTCTGCAATCTCAATATAAAATAGGAAATAAAGGGTGCTAGAATTAATTAAAAATCAAATTATATATAGGTGAAGCAATAGATTAGAAAATTATTTGATTGAGGAAACTGAGCTTAGATAGGACTCTAGATATGAGACTCTGAAAATAGATAAGGTCAAATGATTTAATATTTAATATATTAATTAAATTCAAAATAGCTGAATTTTCTAATAGAATTTAATTTTAATGTAAACAAAACTGCTACATACGAAACTAATAATATCTTGATAGTTTTAGATGAAAAGCCCTTAATAACATAGAAATTCACACTACTAATAGAGTAAAAATTACTCTAATCCTATGAGATTGATGTACAAGATATTGATGGTTGATGTGAATAAAAAATTAGTTTTCAATAGTTTTAATTAAAAAATCAGTTAAAGAATTGTTGAAATAACCCTATAAACTTAAAGACTCTGTAAAATATTAATGTACACTATATTATAGAGATTATTCATATTGAATGATTATCCTTTAAGTAATTGTGGTCTTCAATTATATAAGTATCAATAATAAATGAACACGAGAAAAAACGATATAAAAAGTAGAGCATTAGGAAGTTGTAAAACGCAGTAGAGATAATGTAGAATGAGACACATATAACAAAGTGACTATGTTGCCTCTATGATAAGCTAATAAAGTATAGAAGAGACCAAATATGAAATAAAGATGTTTATATCCTTCTAAATTAAAAGGCACAATATTGAAAAAAAGAGGGCAATATATATGTATGATCTTAAAGTTAAGTAAAAAGTGAGATTTCACACTGATACGTCAAAAGAGTTCAAGAGCATGGTTGACAGTTATTTTTTTAGCGACATATAGTAGTAAAAAGCTACCTAAAGTGTTTTTATACGAAGAGAAAATAAAGGAAAAGTTAGAGAGTGCTAAATATGCTGACATAAGATGAAGTTCTTTAGAAAATTAGAGTCTCAGGATATATAATGGTGGTGAAAGGGAAGGACATATGGGGAAAATGTCTGAGAATTGCGGAATAGAAGAGGATGACAAGAAAGAAGGGTGTCGGCGGGAGTGAAAATAACAAACTGTTATACTACTACAAAAAGAAAAGAAAAAAGCATCACAAAATGTTAAAAACAGCTTCTTTAAGAGCCATATGTATATTACCAAGAACCTAGCGAAAGAAGAAGGATAAGAGTAAAAGAGAGTAAAAAGAAGGTTATATAGAGAAAAAGAAGTGTTAAAATTATTATCTGGAGCACAACAATAGACAGATAGAGGACATACAGTATCCTGAGGATAGCAACAATCTTAGTTAGAGGTTCGAAGTTAATAAAGATTAAAGAAGTTGGGTATGTGGTGAACAGTTAGACTAAAAAAGAGAACCAGCCCAGAGCGCAGACAGAGTGTATGGGTATAAGAGAGCGGTAAAATAATTAGAAATGAAGGTAGTACCGTGAGGTAAAATGTGGAAAGAGAGATGAGATACACAGTAACAAGACCAATTGTTCAATGTTAAATAAGAAAAAATGAAGAGAAGAGATAGTAAAAGATACAAACAGACCACAATACATTGCATTATAACTTTCATCAAAGTTTGAAGAGAAGAATACAGGATTCCGACCTACCACTCGAAGAAAATTATAGAGAAATGATGAAGGATTTTCACATGGTAGAAAAGAAAAGAAAGAAACTTAAGATGAATGTTAAGAATAGAGATACACTAGTAAAAAAGATCAGAAGTGTGATTGCAAGAGAAATCTGAAGTGAAAAGATAAAAAGCCTAATAATGTAAATATACTTCCTATAATAGAATAGGAGTTCAAATTTTCAGGCTATCTATAGAGAGTTAAAAAAGATAAGCATAAAAAAAGCATTAAAATTGAGAGAAAATGGAAGAGGATATTTATAAAAGAAAAGAACTAGTTTTCATTCCTATTCTAATTTATGAAAGATGGAATTAAAAATGATTATAATTATAAAGTAGATATTAGGTGATTCTTATCAAGAAGTGTAATAAAAAATAATAATTAAACATAAATTGACGAGATATATTAAAAAATAATAAGTCTGAGACAAAATAATAATTATATATAGAATATCTAATATTAAATATAGTTCATATCTAAGCTGAATCACGAATTTTGCTATGAGATAGGAGCAAGTAACATTATACTTACAATTCAGATTTCCTACGTTAACCTTTTGCGACCTATTGTCTTTCTAACAAATATATCTGGTCTAATATATTAAATTTCAGAAGAAATTAGACCTATATATATTCTAAGGAACTTATTTTACTAGATATTTGTAAATAAAAAGAAGAGTATACAAAAAAATCTTGGCTGTTTTAGGTATAAACCCAGAAAAGCTTAAAAAAGTTAATTAATTTTATAAACATGCGGCAAAAATGAAAACCAAATATACCATAATCCTAAAAATGATTCTGAATGTAATAACGAAAGATACCTAGAGATAATTTTTCAGCCACTAGGGGTATTTCATATTTACAGAACCAGGTCCAAATATAGCGTATCATATTCCAGTCTCTCCCAAAAATATAGATTCTAGTCTTTTATAGGAATTAATAATAGATCAATGGAAAAAAAAAAATCAAATTAAACAAGGAACTATATAAAAAAAAAACTGTAAATCACTTTCATAGCCGGGATTATTGACATACTAAATTAACATCTGTATAAAATATAAAAATATTCAAATGTATTCTAATTATTATTTTATATCAAGTAATTTTATGAAGAATTTTTTCAATAAGACAACCTTGATTACATAGTACAGCACTTCGCTCTGGTATGAAGACATAAAATAAGAATATATATAATGGTAACCTTATTATGATTTTAAAAACGAATTGATCTATCTAAATGCTATAAGGAACTAGATATGAAAGTGTTTATGATTAAAATTGAAAGCTCAAAGATAATTTAATCAAAATTAGATAATATCAATAAAGTCTTTAAAGTCAATCTGATAAAATGAATTAAAGAGCATATTTATAAATGACTAATACATTTTTAAATAATTATTCAATCTGTTATATGTATCTCTTAGATGAACTATTGTAATGAAATAAAATTCATTACCACTATCTGCGCCTCCGAAAAAAAGAACTATTTTTATGAATAAAAGAATTGAAGGCATTGCATGAGCCAAATAAACCACTAAAATAACATATGTTCCAGCTCAGTATATAATGTTTCCCTGATATAAGAATAAAATTAAAAATCTATCCCTAATCTTTTGAAATAGAAGCTGAAGTCAATACATTATGATAGGTCTTATAATGACCTCAAATTACTATGGAATCACTTTTAAAGCTATAACTACTAGATGAATTTACAATAAAATCGAATACAACTTTGTCATAAGTGAAATAAATAAAATAATCAATGGCATATTTATGTAGCTTACCTCAAAAGGTAATAATAGGAATTGAAGGTTGAATACAATATAAGTAAAGTTTCACATATTAATGTATGATGTGGTTATTAAACAAACGAGGAAATATAATATATAAAGTAAAACTATATATAGGAGTAAATCCAATACCATATACATAAATATTTTGATTGAAGTAATAATTATGATAATAATATAATAATAATAATTAATAATATAATCTTATCTATTCAATCCATCATTAAATGTTACCTATATATTTATTAATTATATTTAAAATATAAAATTCAGGGTTCATATTGTGTCCTATTTTCCTACTTTTCATCTGAATAATTATTATCCTCAGGCTATCTATGTGATATATATAATTAATATTTACAAAGCAAATAATGCCAAGAAGTATATGTCATGATATGAATATAATATGAGTTTAATGTATGATTATATTTTAATCCATCAATGTTACAAATATAAAAAAACAGTCAAATAATGGAAATGAATAGGAATGAGAGTATGAATTATATCTATGAGATCTAATGTGAAATATCAGCAACTCGAAGTCAAATTGCTATTAAGCGAGTTGATATTTAAGTATTCAAGGAAAAGATAAAACTCCTAGATATGAATAGAAAATTCTATATTCTAAGATTATGATTGTATATATGAATAAATGAAATACTTGAGTGGATATAGTTTCAATGTTATATTGGAATCATGTACATGGAGTAATAGTCATAAGATCAATATAACAAGAATAGAATAAAATAATCATTATAGTAAGAGTAGAGATATTAAAACCTATATGCTATTCATTGTTGGTCTGAAATTCCATAAGAGTATCTCAAGATAATAACATTTAACTTTGCGCTTCATAAATTTTGGTTATGAGTTAGTGGTAATATATGTTGATGAGCAAGTTGTGCTATAGCACAAGAGCAAAAGCAATAAAGTCTGTGGATTGAGACATATAGATGCCTGGAGTATATATAACTATATAAAGGATAGTGATTAAATATTATACGAACGCCAATGATGTGAATATATCTGGATAACGATTGCCAAATACCTATTAGAGAATGGGCTCTTCTGAAGGGTAATAAATAATAGTGATTTGGCTTATGTCAATCTAATTATATCTTGTGACAGTTCAGCAGATTAAGATGCTTTATGGATTTGATATAACTGTTAATTGGAAGTATGAACTAATGAATGATTAAATGATTGAAATAAAATACAATAATAAATAGCATATTCATATTATATTTTCTAAAGCCAAAATAATAATGGAGTTGACATTCCTTGCCAAAATTAGAGCCATAAGATGAAATGTTAATAATAGAATATTCCCTATCCACTGGTGATGCTGAATAAAATAATATGAATAGATAGAGCTATAATATATAATTCGACCATAGAATATGCCTATATCTCACATAAATATAATATATGGAAATTAGAAAATAAATAATAGTAAATAATAATATATATTGAAATATCTATTAATATTTGCTGGCGATTCACATAAATAGTTATTATGAACTGAATTTATTAACCAGAATCAATACCAAAATTTAATATTTAAAAATAATCTAAGTATTTATATTATATTATAAAAAAAAAATAAAAAAATTAAAAATTTGAAATATGAGTATAATTACTTCAACAATTCAATGTAAAATCAAAGTATAATAAAATAATATAATAGCAAATTTAATAAGAGAGTTAAATTGTAAATAATTATCTCTAGAAAAATCCTATTGAGTGAATAATTAAATTTAATTATAAATAGGGAGATTTATAAGACATATTATTACAAAAAGTTTAAAAGAAAAATATTTGCTCTAGTTACCGGTCATCCAATATAATTTGTCCTACTTTTTTGATTAAACACTGGCCAAGTTATCCTATGTTAGATGTGCCACAAGAGTCTTAACCTACTTTAATGGTTGATTATTCTATAAAATATATTAGAAAATATACACAATGGTATTAAGGTAATTTTATATGTCTAAGTAAATATACTCGATAGCTATTACGATATATAGTATCTTAAGAATTATAACTGCCTGGATTATTTGTAAATATAGCTTAGTATAAATATAAAAATAATGTTGATTAACCAACAAAAATCTATAAAGGTATTGGCTTAAAATAAATCAAATTCAAATCCTTTGCTAAGAAATTTAAATTATTTGAAAGATATAAACAAAAGTAAAGAGTAGCTTCTTGAAGACTCAGAATTCCTCCCTTTTGGTATTTAAACTTAAATCTTTTCCTTGATGAAAAAGGCTATTTAAGAAGCAAGGGCAGGATTAATAAGGCTCTTCTTATCAGCTATGAACAAGCTAATCCTATATTATTAATGGGAAGAAATCATGACTTTACATGCTATTTAATTAAATATGCTCCATGAGCAAAGTAGAAGCATCTTGCATGGTACTACTCTTTATACATCAAAATCAAGGTGTGTGGATTACCTAAAGTTAGAGCTGCTGTAAAAGATCGATATTGCCAAGCATACATGCAAGAAGTTACAATGCTCTTTCTTTACAGGTACCCACGTTTCACTGGAGCATACCAAGGAACGACTACATGAAGTCTTAAAAAAACCTTACCAACATACAGAGTATTGATTTAGCCTCTCATGCTATATGATCAAAAAAACAAACTCAAAGTAGAGAAAATGTATCATCTTTAATTTTTCCTTGCTTAAACATATCAGAGCCTGTACACTTAAAACTAGTACCCTCTATGAAACACCTCTGACTTTCTGTAGCCTTCAAAAAGGTTCTGTAATAAATTTTGCATATCCATCTTGCATATATAGTGATAATGCATTAGATTTCAATAAGGGAGGCAAAATAATTGAAGAGTCCTTTAATGCTAATGCTTTAAAGGAGGAGTTTGATAGAATCAAATCATACATGTAAAAATAAACCTTTTCTCTCCTTGGCAAGGCAGTCATTGTGAGAGGTTAATAAAGATAATGAAACAGTGTCTGTACAAAGCTGTAGAAAAGAGTAATGTAACGTATTTTGAGCTTTTAACCACCCTGTCTGACATAGAAAATGCCATCAATTGCAGACCACTTACCTATAGATCTGGTACCTCTGAGTTGGAGGCAATAACGCCCAATTGTTTTTTGAAATAATGTTCAATAGTAATTTAATATTTAAAAATAATTTTAATTCAATGGAATATCAAATGGGCAGTGCACCCAGCAAGGAGGTACTGGATTCTACCCTAATAAAGCAAAATGAACTCTATGAAGAGTTCAGGCGTTTGTGGCATGAGGAGTATCTCCTAAGTCTCCGGAGCGGTCTAGACACTTGTTTCAAGGTTTGGGAAGATAAGTAAAGGTAGATGTGGTTCTTATAAAAGACAGCAATAAACCACGTCCATTTTGGAAATTGGGCAGTGTGGATGTAATATTGGGTCACGATAAAAACATCAGATCAGTAAAATTAAAAACCGGTTCTGGTGAAGTAGGGTTGCATTCCATCAGTAACCTTTACCCCCTCGAATTAAATACAGGAGGTTTTGTTGTACCTACAACACCTATACAGAATGACAACAGCAACAGACCTGGTTCTTCTTCTTCTTCTTCTTCTTCTTTTCTAATAATCTTAAAAAATATTCACAAAAATACTTCACAATATGAAAGAAAGTAATGCCAATACAATAAGACCTCAGAGAAAAGCTGCTCTTAAACAGAGACAGTTTATGCAAGCCAATTTATCAAATCTATAATAAATTGCATAAATAAAGTAGTAAAATTAGGTTTAACGGTAATATTAAGTTAGGTAGGTAATTTTAAGGTAGATTAAATTTTTTAAAATAAAAAAAGAAAAAAGTAAAAAAAAAAAAAAATTTTTGTTTAAATGATAGTAAACCAGTTAAAGGAAAACGCAAGCACCACAGCTAGAAGTATTAAACTCAAAGTGAGGATATGCTTCTCTTCTGAGAAGCCAATCCTCTGCCCGGAGTGTATGAAAATTATTTAAAAACTATTAAATATTGGTCATTTTATAATTTAGACCACAATATAAAAATATCAGTATTTATTGGTCAATTCCATTAAAATATTAAAGTAAAATATTTCACTCCGCGGAGTTGTCAACGTACAGATCGCGTGGTCTGTAAGATAAACAGTAGTTGAATATTCTTTAGTTAGTAAATCTTTCAGTATTTAAATGGTTAACACGATATATACTTGGTTTGTCAATATTTAATAGTATCGGTTCATTACGAGTTAAGAATTTGATTTCTCATTAAACTTAATAAAATTGTACCATTATTAAGTTACAAAAATCTTAATATAGACAAACAATAAGTGTCTAAAAGTTTATACGGGCTTAGTTACAAAATATTCAAATTATGGGCCTCAAGTAAAACTGTTGATTTAAGTTACTGCTTTGAAAATGTTACTTAAAGGATTAAGAATGTCGTTGTTGTATGGAAAAGAAAACCCTTTTCAAACCCTTTTGGTTTTTCCTGCCGTCATTATAACTGATAATCGGCATTCATTATTAATTGCAAATTACTTAAATTATTATAAAGCGTTTTTAGGAGGCCTCCGAAGCGCTACGTCTGCAAATTTTTG
>JABUQX010064503.1:50000-52387 GCA_015478945.1 Trachelipus rathkii | reverse complement strand
AAAAGAGAGAGATAAGTTTAATGACTGAGTACGTATTTAAGACTTAAATAAAAGTGAAAAATATTTATAGCTATGTTATGGCGGTTTAATTTTTAAACACGCTTGATATTTTCTGTTGATTCAGCAAATATTTGTATGATGCTTTGCTTGATTTTTTTCATATATATATATATATATATATAATACTATATATTATATATATTATATATTATTAATATATATATATATTATATAATATATATTTATATATTATATTATATACTTTTATATATATATATATATTATATATATATATATCTATATTATATATATATATATATATATCTATATATATCTAATATATATATATATATATAATATATTATATTATATATTATATATTATATTTCTTTTTTTGATTTTTAATCTTATATATATATATATATATATATATATTATATATTATCCAAAACTTCACGTCAATAATTCAAGAAGCCGCAAAAAAAAAAATTCCCCGGGGATACCTCAAAAAATACAACCCAACACTAACACCAAACCTGATTAAACAACGTAACCTAATTAAAAAATCAGCACAGCAAACACAACAAATTAAAACACAAATCAATAATTTAAACACTCAAATCACTAACCTAACCATATTTATAAAATGACTTCAAACAAAAAAAAACTAAAAAACACAAATAACAACAGAATTGTGGAAATTATAAAAATTGAATAACGCAAAAACTACTACTCTAAAACTGAACATCAAAAACCAACTTCAACACCCACCAACTACAAACATACAACATCTCGTACCTTTCGCAAACAAGTCATAAACCACTACCGAAATTGGAAAATAAAATAGGGTTATACAACAACAGAATGAATGGGGAAATAAAGAAACATCATAAATCCATAAATGCCAAGCAAACGACTGACAACATCTCAAAAATACACCTCAAAACACTTGGGAAACACTACCCTGATCCATTCGCCAATATACAACAGTTCATTAATTTGTTTTATTCTCTTCATCTGGAATAACATTAACGCCAACTCGTAACCAACCCCAAATAAATCATAAACAATATGCTATCCATTAAACAAAACACACCAAAATTTTTGGAATAACACTGGACACACATCTGACTTTCACAAAACACATAGAAAACATAGGAAAATAGGAAACTAAACATACTAAGAACCATAGCTGGCACTGACATCATAATAATAACGATATGACATATATCAACAATACATCTTCCAACTAAACTCGCCTCACCAATGTGCACCCGTTTTTGATTCAAGGTAACATAGAAAACTATAAACAACTCAGAACTAGCACTCAAATTATAAAAAGGATGCACATCTACAACACTACATGAGATACAAATTCTTAGCATAGACAAACACTGTAGAAATGATAGAAACGTTCTAACGCTAAAACAGCAAACCAAAGTCCACAACACCCATGCTACACTGTACTTTCCAACCCCATTAATCACAGGTTAAAACATCCATCTTCTCCGGCATTATTATACAAACAAATTGTGAATAACATCCAACTCTACAAAACAACATCTCATACACTAAACAAATACACAGCACAACACACACTAACCGAAAATTATTTAAGTAAACGGCAACCAAACAATATACTAAATGTCATACCATCAGAAAATGGCACCAGATTTAACTTTCAATAACCATTCAGTTATCTTTGCAAAACTAAGATGCGGCCGCACCCAATTTGGCAACAATTAAGAATATAGGTAGGCTTTAACTTACAAACTACTTCAAAGATCTAACAAGATGCAAACACCACGTTTGTCGCATAACTGTGTCAAATTTCCCTACAGGACTGTCCTTCCAACGACATCACCAGAGAAATCTGGGAAATTTCGCCCAGAGCTGTGGAGGAGGCGGATCGGCACGGGGTATCTTGAGGAGATTGTTGCAGCTGCTAAGAGTAGGGGTGGTCAGGGGGTGAAAAGATATATATATATATATTTATATATATATATAATATATATATATACTATATATATTATATATATATATATATATATATTTTATATATATATATAATATATATATATATCATATATATATATATATATAGGCCCTATATACTATCAATTTAACAAAGCGTTAAGATAATGGTCATGAAATTGTTACTTGCAAACTTTTTGCAACTTTAAGATTAAAATCAAACAAAATTCTCTTGGTGCTTAATGTGCAACTTCCAGGCCCAATGCACATTCAACGTCAATTCGATTTCTTCAACATGTTCAAACACGAAAACGAGTTATCCGCTGAGACATATTCATTAAATAAATGGTGTTTACTCTTTTGAAGTTTCCCACCTCCGTAATATATATTTCTATCTTCGTTGGGCAATTATA
>JABUQX010064503.1:27500-30000 GCA_015478945.1 Trachelipus rathkii | reverse complement strand
CTTTCCCTTCTTTCCATGGAATTTTTTATGTCATTTGCTAAAATCCCTTCTCTATAAATTTTTTTAGTCTTCTGACTAATTTTTTTGTTGTAAAGTACTGGTGTTTTAATAATTCTTTGAGGATTTCGATTTGCTCCCACTGACTATCGGTGAGAGAAAGATCAGGAGTACCGGCAGCCATCATACTAATATAGTCTTTTAGTTGAAGAAGCCTTTCGAGCATAAGACATGTACTTCCCCATCTTGCTCTTGATCTACGATTGCCACTTCTCTAGTTTGGCGCTTTAGAACTTCCATTGATTTTGGGGTACGTGCTGCTTTTGCTATTTGTCTCGCCTTTCTTATGATTTGCTGTATGAGCATTGTGGAGGCCATCACGCACTGTTAACTGTATAGTATGAATTCCACACCTCATGTGTGCAATGTTAGCGTCATTGGAACATAGTCTATTCATAGTTTTATCAAGTTCATTCTGAAAACAACTATTACTTCTTCGTTTCGACATTCAATAAAATCAGTATCACATTTACCAGCTTCCTGTTCCTCATCCTCATTGTTCTTATTTAATTTTTCAATCGTACTGATCATGCTTGATACGTTATCCGTAACTAAGCTAAATTACTTGTCACTTAACTTATTATTTAGAACTCTTTTTAAAACGTCAATAACATGTTCTTGGATATATTCGCTAAAATGTTGCGAATTGGTATCTCTTACTGCTAAGGTTTTAGTAATATTGTTTTTATCTTCGTTCACATATCTAATATTAATAGCAAAATAATTAATAATTTAGTTTTGCCCTTGTGCAAGCATCCATTTTTAAATGCACGAAGCGTCCCTTTAAACATTTTTTAAATTTATTATTTTCCTTATCCGCTTCTTCTAGAACTATTTTACAAATATTTTCCCGGTCTAATGAGACTTCCAGTTTGGGAGCCATGTCTCCGCACAGTGCTTTAAATCCTGATCTTGCAAAAAAAAAAAAAAAAAAAAAAAAAACTAATGGTTTTTAATGGCTTTAACAACCATTATAATCAATTGTATTTTGAACTTTTCACTTGACATAGGCAGAGCAAGATTTTGATAATTAAAAAAAGTATACACTTTAATCTGAGTTCTTGAAATTAAAGGTTTATCCAGAACAGCTTTTGCTTCACCTTTCTTTTTAACAATTGCAGCAATGTCTGAATGAGAGCGTTTTAAATGTTGCAGTAATTTAATGGATCCAGTAGATGTATTGTGACCCCCATGAGTAACTGGTGATTTGGAAACTCTTTTAAGCATGATAAAACTGACTTTTCCTATCAACTGTGTTAACTATTTCATATTGACAATCGTATGTACTTTTATCTTTAGAGTGAGTAAAATATTTAAGTACATGAGGCGTTTTCGATTTTGGTTTAGTTGACATGATTTTTCTAAAGATATTGAACTTAATCAATTAAAATTGTCTATAGAAATATCGAATCATTTTTATTATTAATAATAAATATACATAAGCAAATTTCTGGAAAAAGAGAATATATATATATATATATATATATATTATAAATATATATATTATATTATATATATATATATATATTATTATATATAGTATATATACTATATATATATATATATAATATATTCAACAATATATAAAAACACTTTTAACTCAATGTTCCAAACTATAGAACTATCTTAGGATTGAAGGTGATTCCTCAATTAATATTATATATATATATATATATATATTATATATATATATATACTGATATATATATATATAATATTATATATATATATATATATATAATATATATATATATATATATATATATATAACTTGTAGTAATAAAAATAAAATTTACTTAATATTGAACTTGCCGGAGCTGGAGCAGCGTCTTTTTTCCGGCTCCGGCTCCAGGCAACCCTAAAATTTCGGCTCCGGCTCCGGCTCTGATTCTAGTCCCTCAAAAAATTTTGGCTCCGGCTCCCGGTCCGCAGCTCTGCTCCACAGTAAAAAAGAATTTGGCTAAAAATCATACCATCTAAGCATTAATTTTAGACCAAGGTTTCTCACCCAATGGATGGCGACCTAAATTTGCGAGATGGGTCGTCGTAGATTCTCGGAGAATTTTTTTTTTTTTAATGTTTAACATGAGTGAAACACGAGAATAGATTCAAGAGTATTTTGCTACAAAGAAGTGTAATAATGAATAATTACTACACTTATTTAAATTATTACATTAGCATTATTAATTTCCAAATAGACCGATAAGTAGCGAAGTTAATCGTCTTGTTGATTTTGAGGCGTGGCTAAAAAAGGCTAAGAACTTTCTTATTCTAGAGCGTCATTTCAACACGCTATCTCTCAACTCTCGACTTTAGTCACAATAATGAAATCTGTTCAATGTTTCTTAAAAAAGTCAGCAATAAAGTTCTCTATAGAAACCCCAACAAATTATTCGGTGGCTTCGTTATCACTTCAATCCTTCAAATTCAATTTATATTTTAA
>JABUQX010064503.1:0-15000 GCA_015478945.1 Trachelipus rathkii | reverse complement strand
GATATTCATGACTAATTGAATTCGTTATTAAATTAAAAATCAGATTCAACCTAAAGAAAATATGGGGTGACTGTAGATTATCCGAGGAAATGGGCAGGTTTCAATGGAAAGGATCTGACAATTAATCTATTTTTCTCTCTCAAAATATATTACCCTTTAGTTCGGAATTTTGATTGGCACCTGGTTTCTCGTGCCTTTTCCGAACAGAGACAGTGCCATCTGTAACTGAAAAACTCTCCTTCTCCTTTAACTCTAAGAATATCTTTTGTCATTAAATTTTTTATATATGTATTCACGCTCGAAATAATCCTAGTTTATTATATTGGATGGGCGGATAGGAGTAGCGGATAGCACTCAGTTATAATCGCGAATTACTCGCTGGCTAGGAAGTTATGATAATCCGCGGTGCCTTTCACAAAAGGAAGGGATAATGAAATTAGCGATATGGCTGATAATCTGCAGTAGCTTTTAGGTTTATTGTGTTCTCGGGTCCTGAATAAAAATTTGTTGTCTCTTGCAAAAACATCTCCAACAACTTGACAATCTTTCATATAAAATAAAAAAAAGAGTACATACTTTTCTCATTCTGTTTATTTTTCCGTATCTGAGGATGATGCTACTCCTATAGGCTTATATTATAAGTGATCTATTATAAATATAGAAACCTACCTTAATTCAAGTTTAACTTTCTCACCTTAAAAGTAACGACACCATATCTAGATTCTGGAACAGATGTTGAAATGGCCATCGCAACGGTTCTAATTTGATTCTATACATTTAAAAGACTATGCCTGAGGTTTTTTTTTGTACTCCTCTGTTGTTCTATAAATTGGGTCCTATGTATGGAGACTAGTTCATTCAATATAATATTTATTCTTCCGAGTGGTGCATGATACAAGTTGCCTGAGATAGTTGATGTGGAACTTTCTTAGGTAAACTGGGCAAACAAATTTGATAGGCCCTATAAGTAAGGCTGCACTGGGATGAGTTGGATCACTCCTCACGTTCGTCCTGTTAGCCTTTGTTCCCCGGATTCTCCCTCCTTAAAATTGATTGAGTTGAGGGATGTGTGCTTCCGACAGACTGAGCCACGCTTTCTTATTTTCTCGTTTTGACTTTTATTCTCATATCGTTAGAACTCTTCATTAATATCAACTCTGATTCCTTTATTACGTTATGCTATCAATTGTCATTAATGAATAAAGAAAGACGACGTTATTTATTTTATTATAAAAATCCTCAGCTCAAAATCCAATTAAGGAAAAAAATTCGGAGTAGTGTGGGAAAAATTCTAGCTCATTTCTCCAAATAAAGTTCCTAAAATATTCTGACCTGGTTCCTACTAGCCTGCTCACTGTTTCTCGTTGGAACTCTTCTCAGGCTCGGAATTTCTGCGAGCATTCTCACACTTTTATTTGTTATTATATTATCTGGAATTCTTCCAATACCTTTGATTGATAGTTACTTATTAACTAATTATTAAATCATGTTAATAATCTTTTTCTGTTCCATATTATTTCTAATAAGAGATTAAATATACATAAATTGATTAACTAAGAAATAGAAACTATATTAACATGTATACCATATCACATGCGTCACCTACATTAGCAGAGAACGCCTCTCCTGCACCAAGGGTGGTCTTAGGGTACCTATTTGCGAAACATTTGATCGAGGTGTCGTTTTAAACTTTAAATAAAACTAGAGTGTATTTAGCGGCGTCTTAGAAATAATTATTATGATTTTATAGCCTTTTGTTTGTACTATTGGCAATTAGGTTGATGCGTCACTGCTCTACTAAGCTCCTCATAGGCCTGAATTCGAATATAGTTTTTCAGAAGATTAATAAATTCCCAAAACAGTGTCTTGTACTCTGTGGCTATGACTCAACGTGTAGTGGTGAGGTACGAGAGCTTATTATTCCTTTCATACTATGAGTCCTGTGCACTTAACGCACCCCCGCCGCGAGCAGGCCTATACCTTGGTTGATTGGCGACCTCGTCTTTCTTTTATCCTTGTTTAGATATTTGTAGTGTGTTTACCGCAAGTTTATCATTTATTATCTATCTCCAATATTATTATTATTTTTACTTTATC
Organism: Trachelipus rathkii; assembly: GCA_015478945.1. Classification (NCBI taxonomy): domain Eukaryota; kingdom Metazoa; phylum Arthropoda; class Malacostraca; order Isopoda; family Trachelipodidae; genus Trachelipus; species Trachelipus rathkii. The sequence goes on along the minus strand of JABUQX010064503.1, from coordinate 12,903 downwards.
TAGATTATATCGATTTTTCAGTATATATGCAGCTCATTAATAAGTTCATTTTTCATATTATTAATGTTAATTTGTTGCCGCAACACTACATTCTTTCCACTCATTTCAAATCTAGCTCCTATACTTTATTATAATGTGTTTCTTCGCCCAGTTTCAGGAATTATTGCTCCCATCTACGTCAAAGATACACTTTTCCTATATTCTATACATTATAATCCATTTTATTGCATATATTTTTGAATTAAATTGTTTGGGTGGGTGGCAAGAATATATAATTAAAGCCAGAGATGTGATAATTATTATTGTGTAATAAGTCTCCCACACCAAACAATAAAGGGAATTAACCAAAAACTGCTAAAACTATATACATACTAATAAATCATGCATAATCTCACATACAATATCATATACCTCTGCTTCTCATATATCCTTTTATACTTTAATCAGGCGGATCAAACCCTAAACATTTTGTGCGCTCAAATAAATTTACATTAAACATTTTATAACCAATAACAGATGGCTTAATTCCTATTTTTTCTTATAAATTGAAAAAAAATATAAAATTGTAATATGAGTTATCGGTTAGTACAGGCAAATAGATAAGGTGATTACTCAAAATAATAATTTTATTGGTTCATAAACATCTAATCTACATAGAGGGTGGGTGTTTGTTGTCGTTGTGTGTGGAATCTGAGTGGATAGTGGATCAATAGGGCTATGGTGGAAACTTCATGTGCTAGCCGCGACAGCGTTATGCGAGTCTCATTACGCCTGGTTACTAACTTAACATTTGAAAGATAGGCTAATAACTCTATATATAGGGAGACATTCATGACCTTTTTGGACCGCAGTTCTGTTCAGCAAATGTTATTGGGGCGCGGAGCCAGCAAATTTTTCTCGGCTCCGGCGTGCCACGAGATCGACATGTTTATACGGTATACATAGATAATACTCCTCAGTTTTATTCCATATCTATTCATTTGATGTATTCACCTGCTTTTATCTACAACTTTATATATTATTACTTCGGTCCATTTCGGACATGTATCTTGTAATTATTTAGAATCGTCGACGATAGGTGTTCTGGCTTCCTCAGAGAGCTTGGAAATTCCCTTTACGGTTATAGAAGTGTTTCCGTCCCTCTATTCTTACCACATTGAAATCAATTAATGTTTACATTTTAATTTAGTATGGTATGGGGATTTAAAATTGTATATAAATGATTTTATGTTAATGTAATATCTTATATTATACTATATATGAATTTAAATAAAGCTTATATATATATTTATATAGAATATATAATAAAGTATTTTTACTTTTTTGAGTTGGAATATAAAATTTCCTCTCAAAATTTACTTCCTATATTTATTTATATAAGTCTCGTTTGTGAGACGATGTAAGCTTATCTACATGTATATTTATTTATTTAATTAATAAAGCAAATATTAGTAAAAAGTTATAATCTTTAATATTATTTTTTTTCAAAGATCTAAGTACGAAAAGCTTCAAAAAATGTTCAAGTATAAAAATTAATATTTCAGTTTATTTCATTCCTAAAGTTTATATATATTACTCTTTTATTGAACTATGATAGTCATGCTTATATTATTATATATTATATATATATATCAGAGGGGACTGAACTCGTTTCCGCTGATAATCATTATATTGTTCTACTCGCAAAAATTGGTCAAAATCTAATTTTAAGAGGAACCACAAAATTTTAATAAATTTTAGGTCAAGGAAACATTGTTATGCTGCTCTTAACTAAAAATAATATGAAAAAATTTTTTGAACTGTGGCTCTTGTGAAATTTCCAGCCACGTAAATAGTGTATAAGTGACTCAATATTTTCAATATCATAAGACATCTGGGTAGTCACTACATCTCAAAAAATAAAAAATGTAGGCAGTTCTTCTCAGTAAAATGCCTGTTTAAACGACCCAAAATTTCTATAGGTCTCACAATTTTTTCTATTCGACATTCTGGTATTATGTGTTTAATACATAAGTTGTAACGTAATGAATCACAAACCCGAATCAAATCCGTTCTATGTATTCTTGGTTATGGTTCTCTATATGTCTGCTAGATTGTCATGGGTTTTAACAGGTTCTTTTTTCTTGCTAGTAAGAAAGCATTTTCTACAAAATAATTTGATGATAAGCGATTGTAGGCATTGATTTCCCCTGTTATTAACTTTATTTCCTGATTTATTTTCCCGGATATTTGATTTAATATATTTATATTCTTCTACTACTTTCTTATTTAAGTAAAATATTAGAAATTTTAGGTACTTTGATTTTATAGTAGGATTAAAGAGTAAGCTTAGAAAGTACCAAAGTTGGATGTATGTTTCAACTGCTTCTTTTATCAATTCTTGGTTTGTAGATTGTCCTTTGTTTTCAGTCGCTTTTCTACATACTCCAGTTACACCGGCAAATCTTGAGCTGTTATCCTCGCCAAATCGTTGTTTCATAAATATTTTACAGAGCATCTGGATGGTGGAAAGAGGGTGAAAATACCACAAGATGAGGGGTAACGTTTGTACGCTTGAAAATACTGGCTTTAAATCGGATTTTGATCGATCCTATATTCCTTGTATCGATAGTTGTATATTTTCGTTATATAATGGGTGGTAGTTAACTCAATAATGACTCAGTTCAACACAGCTACCTATGCTTTACAGTATTAACTATTCCTTGTCTCTATTATTATCCTGAGTATCTTTATTTTACTGATGACAGGTTTAAGTCTTAACCAATTATCACTTTACACAATATCGGTTAGAAAGAATTTTTATCACTGCAAGTTCGTTAAGTTTCTGAGGTTATGAATAATTTAAATTTGCCTCTGGATAAATTTTATGGATAAATGTTTAGGTTATAATTTCTATTTAGTAAGGAATGATTTACTTTATTTTTTACGCTATATTCTCAATTGAATATTTGTATGATAACTTTGGTGGATAAGAAGGATAAATTTATATCAGTTTTAACTATATTTTTACCATAATTATGAAACGTGTCACCACCCACACTTTTATATACAATATTTATTTAGTATCTTGTTCTTAACTTAATTAAATTGCGTGTACAAAGGAGAGAGATGGTGGCGGTTTTACAGTTATGACTCCCAACACCAATCCAAGTGTTTCAATAACTAGAAGGTTTTTAAAGAATTGCCACTTTTCCCATGGATATTACTTGAGTGACAAATAGTAATTACTATTAATTTGATATTAACGTTATGTATCTTGCTTTGCTATTTGTCTCTGCCTTATACTGTATTTATTTAAGGATTGTACTATGTTATGAGTATTGTGGAGTTACCTCATCCACCGCACTGCTTAACTGATTAATAAATATGAATACTCCACACCTCATATTGTGCATTTATATGCTAATTACATTCATTAAGAATAACTAATAGTCTATATCGTGAAGTTTATTTATTAAAGTTCATTCTGAAATACAGCTTAATTAAATGCTTTTCGTATTTGGACATTCAAATAATTAAATCTCAGGTCTAACAACTATTTACCGGCTTACCTGTTTCTCTCATTTCATCAATTGTATATCTATTATATTTATTATATATTCTCATAATTACCTGATACTGTTCTATGGTTTATCGCACCTTGACGATATAACTCCTGTAACTGATCGCTAGTAATACCCTTTACCAATACTAAATATTATTTTGGTGGAACGTCATAATCTGAAATTTGTAGAAAATAAAAATTGTCAATAAACAAGTTCTTTGATGATATAAACTATTTAGTCTGAAACTGGCTCAGAAGATGCCTTTAACGAAAGTCAACTAAAAATGACTAACTTTTAAGAAATTTATATTTTTATCTTTTTATCTATAATTATCATAAATAATAATTAATAAAGCAATAAAATATTTTAGCATCTTTTCACCTCAATTGCGCTAAGCATTCATTTATTTAAATGCATTCAATAGCAATTTTTTCAAGTTTATATTTTTGTTATATTTTAATTATTTTTCCCAAATTTTTTTGAAAGGTTATATTATATATATTATAATATAAATATATATAACTTCGACAGTTTCTCGATAAAGGTATTGTTATTCTAACAGTAGTATATGCTTTTAAATATACCTGTCTTGCTCAAATAAATACTAATGAGATGTCAACTATTATACATTAATAACCATTAATCCATCATAGATAATTTTTTGAATCTTTCACTTACATAGACAGAACAAAGTTTCTGACAATTGAAAAAAGTATACCCACTCTTTTCTGAGTTATTGAAAATAAAGATGAAGTTTATACTAGAAAATCAATACGTTAGCCTTACATACCTATTTCGGTTATATTTCCCAAGGGGAGAATATACCTCACATTAGTTGCGGAAGAAGTCTTACTGTTTTATTGAGTCGTCCGTTCTGAAATGTACTAGCACTCTACTTAAGAAGTAGATTCCACTAGAGCGGATTGCCGGTAAACTTAAGAATGTAACCACAACAACTGATGCCAGTTGAATACTGAACTAGGTGTGAATTAAGCGTAAGAAAACTGCTTAAAATTCTATGATCGAACTACACCCTGCTTTATCCGCTATCACTCTCTAATGAGATTTAACTTTATTTCATTAATAGATACACATTATTAAGTTAAAGTACTTTTATCTCGAGAGGATTATGAAATTATCAAGTAGTCATGAAGTGATGATTTTCTTATTTTTATTATATATTTGACATCATAATTTTTCTAATGTAATATAAAACCACAATGGCTTTTTAGTTTTTAAACTTTAGAATTAAATTAATGAATTAATCAATAGATTATCTTTAAGTTAAAATTTAATCTGAAAGGAGAATAAATTAATAATATTTATATTAATATATAGTATATATATATATATATTTAATTAAGAATATATATATATATATACTATATAATATATATTATAAATAGTTATATAAATATATTATAATATACTAAGTAGATTGTCGGCTATAATAATACACGGTATTACTACGTTTAAACGGCGTTTCGATATTATAAATTAACGGCGCTTTAGCTATATATCTCAGTTGTGAGTTTGTGATAGAGCTAAGCACGGTATAACGTAATACGACTTAATTATTGATCATAAATTAGAGTTTTATGTCAGCGTTATAAATTACGATGTGCATAACGGCAATTTCATAGATTACAGTCTTCGTGCGTGTTATTATTCTGTTTTCTTGACAATTTTCTAAACTTTATTTACTTATAAAGTAATTATAAAGTTAAAGCTTTGTAAGATTCTGAGTTAATATGTATTAATTCTATCATAACAAATGCTTCATTGCGGTTTAATAATGCAAATTTACGACTCGAGCAAGAAGAGGATTATTATGAGTATCAGCTTTTTATATTTAGCTATTATCTTATAGAGCACCATCTCAGCAACAGTATCCACTTAACGTTTATTGATTGCCTATCATTTAGATATTTACACCACTAATTCACCACTAGTTGCTAAATGCGAAGGCCTAGGTATGTTGGTTAGATATTTACTATGACTCAAACTATCCATTGTACCCGGCGTTAACTGAAGATAAAAAGATACAACATTCTTCTCTAAAATAATTTAAATAAAGTTCTTATATTTTATTAATTTATTAATATACTAAATATTAATATTGTGGGTGATTCAAGCTATGATATTAATTTCATGGCCTCACTCGAGAAATTTCTTAACTTTAAAAATTATACGGGTCTCCTGTGCTAATACAGAAGTTGCACGGCCCATGTGCCGAGAATGGATTTCGGAGGTCTTCAGGCTCTCTTCTAGAACCTCTTTTTAAAAATTATTTTCAATGAGACTGTCACATCGAGTTGTCCCTCGCCAGCGTACGAAAACCATCTGTCGGGCTGACGCAGACAAAGGATTCCTCAGGTACTTCTTGCCGACTCTCCCGGCTATATCTTACCTTGTGATCCAGGCCCATTCTTGAGTGTCAGGCCTTGCTCGGGTGCATGATTCGTTTCTCTTTTCCACACCAACCATAATTGTTTGCTTTGAATAATGGTTTTGTTTTCCCTTGTATATGGAGTATACGTTGCATTTTAGAGGTGTTTCACTCAAACAGCTCTCCTATCTATTAGTGATTAGATTTTTGAGAGGTTTAGGCGTAAGAGCTATTAAAGATTATATAAACTGTCCTTTGACCCTCTTAATATCTCTGTTACGAGACAGTACCGTTGGTGTTCAATTTACTTTCAGTACTATTATTTCTAATAACGTACTACAACGGGCAGATGCTACGTAGAGAGTATTAAGTAACACAGATGGATTTTACCTGTAGACCCGGTCTGCATTATATATACCCATTAACCTTGACTCTTTATTTTACCCAGGACCTCTTATTTATACCTTACCTACCCTTAAAATTTTGGCTTCAATACTATATTACGTTATATTTGGTAAGGTTAGATTATTTTTTTTGGGCATTGACCTTTTTGGTCCTTGACCTTTTTTGGGCCTTGACCGTAGCCTTGTCCTTGACATTTTTGAATGACTCCACTTCGAAGAAGGGCTTAAGCCTAGATCGGAGGCTAGCTCTCGTTTCGTATACTATATTGTATCACCCTATTTTTACCCACTCACCTAATTTTTTCTCTTAGGCCGTGTGGTCAATTTTTGCCACGGTGTAATTTTATATTATTTGATCATGTCTTTAGGGTGACTTAGCCTAATCTTTTTGAATGTCTTAACTCATTTGTTTGTATTTCGAGATCCCGCCGCACTACGTTAGGTGCTCTGAACCGCAAAGCCCGCCTAGCGTATTTATCTGCAGCCGCTAGTTCCCGCCTAGATAGCGATTCGTTTGTTCCATCCCCATCCTGAACCATAGGATTCACATCGCACGCCTTGTGTCCCATCCCTCCGTTGTTATTTAATATGACTGTCCCACCATTAATTACCCGTCCCGCCACTCCATATCATACTACATCACCACAACAACACACTAGGCTTACACACTACAACATACACACACAACACTCTGTCGCCCACGTGGTCATGCCACGATTTTTCACCCCATCCCTTTTTATCTGTTCTTAACCTTCCTTCCCACCTCAAGCCCCTTATCGTCTTCACCGCTTCGCGTTCTTTCCGTTCATAATTAAATTAATATTGATATATTATAGCCATACCTTGAATAAATGGATACGTAAAATATATCCCTAACCACTTCGTGAGCATTAATTTTAAGATACCTTTAGTCCGCAGATTCTAAATGTGAGTATTAATTATGGTAATGTGAAGTGATTATTTTTTGATAATTTACAGGTAGGGGGGGTCCCCAAAAAATAATTTTATTTTTAAAATAATAAAAAAGCGTGGGGGGTGGCTACACGGTGGAAAAAAGGGGGTGATATATATGGCTATATATACTATATCTCATACTTAAGAATTAATATATAAATAATATATAAATACATAATATAAATAAATAATAATTAAATTATAATAATATAAAATAATAATAATAATAATAATAATAATAATAATAATAATAATTAATTTTAATATATTATATATTATATATATTATATATATATAAATTATATATATATAATATATTATATTATATATATATATATTAATATATATATATATTATATATTATTTATTGGTACTCATAAAAGTTTCTTCATAAACTTCTTAATCATTTCCAATCGTTTTACTGCAATAGAACGATTTTTCTCTTCAGTTGAAATTAATCTTTCCAATTTCCTATTAATTTAATTTTTAAATTATATTTCATGTTATCTTTCATAAATCCTATTTTACGCTCACAACATTCAATCTCTGAAAATCCATCTATAATATGTAGACCGCACGAGTAGCATGCAGATGATCTTTTCGCCTTATCTGCTCTTACTATGTCTCTTTCTGCTCAACAAAAATTGTTGCTTCATTTACTTTATATTATATTTTACTTGGACTTTCTACGATGTAATTTCTTACATAATACTATAGGTGATGTGAAGAATTCTTTAATTAAATAATTTTCATATAATATATTAGAAATTATAATAATACTAAAGATAATAATAATTAGGTGTCATTATTATATAAATTAATTTAATAATAATACATTATTAATTACATAATAAGTAATTTTATTAAATATAATATATATATTTAATATATATAATATTATTTATATATTATATTTATATATATATAATTATTAATATTATTTTATATATATATATATATATAATTAATATTTTACTTATAATATATAAATATTAATATATATATATAATTAATCTATATATATATATATATATATATAGATTATATTAATATATATATTATTAATGCAGTGATGAGACAAGTAGAATCCAAGCTAACTAAGTAATCACGCTCGGTCAATATAATATTACACACTCGTGTATGAGACAGTGGCGTATCCTGATAAAGCATTTAGAGCAGTATGGATAAGGTCAATTAAATATTTTGTTAGTTATTGCCATATTTTACCTTTATACTATATATATAATATATATTATATATTATATATATATATATATATATATTAATATATATAATTTAAATATATATATATGATATATTATATATTAATTACTATAACTATATATCTATTAATATATATATTTACCATATATATACTATATATATATAATATATACTCACAACTCACCTATAAATACCACAACTACCACATAACACACCACACAACACACCACACAGATTTACTTACCATCATCATCACAATATTTATTACTTATCAACTCATCATACTAGAATTACTATAAAACACTACATAAACACAGTAATTTTTACTTACACTCACACACAGAGTTACTTACACTTACACTCCATTACATACCACACAGATATATATATATATATGATATCTAAATAATATAATATTAATATATATATATTTATTATATCATATATTTATATATAATAATATAATAATATAATATTAAATATTAATATATAATAATATTATAATATAATATATAATTATTAATATATATTATATTTCTATTCTTAATACGGTATATATATATATTAAGAGTAATATATTAGCGGCCTGTTAACGGGCGCATCGCGGGCGGGGGTATATAGGACGCGGCTGTGGACGCAACGCTCAGCGGGTTGCTAGGGGTGCGGCCTTTGACGGTAGTGGGGCTTACATGCTAGATCATATCCTGGTATGGTTTATATAGTTTAATGTAACTAGGGGTTATAAAAACTACTCCGACCAATCAAAAGTAAACTATATCATATTTATTACTATATACTTTACTTACTCATGCTTAAAAGGATTCTTACCGATATTTTCCAGCAATAGTTTTTCTCAGTTTGTAACTTAAATCATATATAGTTTATAATAACTAATAATAAGATACAATGATTTACTTTTTTCGCATATACTTGAATTTTTACTCATTTTGACTATTTATAGTAGCTTATTTAAGTGTTAATTAATAAATTAGCCAGGTCTACAAAAAAGGTGACTTATTACCTAAATTTAGCCTATTAAAATTTAGTAAGCCTATAATTATAAACTTAAGTCTATATTATGTTCTCAGCAGAGAATTCCTCTGTGTATCTCAGTAATAAAATAGAGTATCAGTAATCTTAGTTGGGTACGAAACAGTAGTTATATTAATCTTGGATCTCATTTCACGAGTTGATTATTAGAGTATACACATCTGAAATGGGTTCTCCCCTGGAAATATGTATCTCTCTCTTACATTCTGAAAAGTATTTTAACCGTTAAGGATTATCCGTACAACACATTTAACAGAGAGGTGACAATAGCGGAGAGCGATCGACGCATTGCGTCATCACTCAATAAAGCATCATACAAAGCATGAAGTTAGACCCTTACAGCGCACAGTTCTTAGATGATAATTATCTCAGTAAGTGATGAGACACTATTGTCAAACTAATTGTTACATCATGATAATAATTAAATAATAAAAAGTGTATAAATTACAAATTATTTATAAAAAACTATTGATAATAATTTTATTGTTTATTTTTACGTGAATGTGTATATTAAATAAATATAAATTGTAAGGTAATTAATTTTTATTATCTATTAAAGTATGATAGCATTTAGATAGGTAAGTTTGATTAAATAATTCCTAGAATTGTGATTAATGTTTGTCAAGAGAGAATTTATTATTGTTCTTTTACTATTTAATATATACTATTACATTGGTCTTATAAAAGATTAGATGAATTTATGTGAAACTAAAGATATGTTCAAAGATCAATTTGAGAGACAAAGTGATCGATACGGAACTCGCCATAGATCTCGAAAGTGCAATACTGAATGTATGAGGAAGCTGGGCTGCTAGTGCAGCACTAATTCAAACAGATTTAACTGAGATGACCTGTAGTTGAGAATCTATTTCAGTGGTAGGTTGTTAATTGAGTGTTTAAGAATTGTGAAATTCGCTCAATGTGTAATAATCTGATAACACTTTTTAATAAATAATATGTTTAATAAAATTCATAAAATTTTAGTACAAAGTTATTTAAAACTTGATAGTTATAGAAATTTATTAAATCTCAAAATATTCTAAACAGTGTAATGATAATTGAGAATTCTTTTTATATGTCATAGAATAACCATTGAATCTATGTATATTTGGAGTTTTAGAGTTTTTTTTATTGGAACTATGATTTTATCTAGAAAGTTAAGGAGATGATTGAAAATAGATAGGAAGTTTTAAAGACCAAATCTTATTCGGAAGGGAATTCAGATTCTTCTCAGATCCTTCACTTGATGCTTTAAGGTTGAAGCTGGGCTTGCATACGAGAGTTGTACACGTTACAAATACCTCGTAAAAGAAACATGCCGCTGTTAATTAAACATAAAATGTTCTTAATAATTTTACGTTATACGTGTAAGTGAGTGTGTGTGTTGTGTGTGATGTGTAAGTAAATCTGTGTGTGTTAAGTATCCTCTGGTTGTTAGTGAGCAGACAGAGAAGGATGTAATTTTGGTAAGATACTCGGAAGGGTGTGTATGAGCCTGTATACATCTGTTAGATTACCTTTATTATGAAATAAATGGCAGAGTCTATGAAGAACTAAGTAATAGGGAAAATAATAGGCCAATTTTTTTGAAGGTTCTTTTTAAATTTTAGTATGGGTGAAGAAGTTGCCTTAAAGTAGAAAATCTGTGTGTGTGACTTTGTGTATGTATTATGATAAATAGATTAAATTATATAAAAAATTGTTTAATTTCACAAGAGTAAATTTACCACACCCAACAAACAAAACCACCCTACACCACAAACAAACCAACTTTGGATAACCAGTATATGTTGTTTTCTTTTTTCATGGTTGGTATAATTAAATGTAAGTGCATAGTGAATGTAGTTGAATAAAGTAGTAATTATCGCAGTGATGTATAATTATATTATTATATATTTATATAGTATTATATGTATTGTGTGTGTGTAATAATTGATGAACAACAATGTATATGTCTATATATAATGTGATCACCATTAATGGGTAGTTATGATAATAAGTGTAGGTAGGTGATAATGTTGTTATATATGATGTAATAAAGTGCATAGTGAAATGTAGTATGTTATATTAAGTGTTAAGTTGATATATATATATATATATATATTTTATACTATGAGTGATGTGATATTATAATTAATTAGTGTGTGTGTTGATAGTGTGGTGTGTGTGGTTGTGTTGTTAAGTGTCGTTACTAAATAAGTAATAACAATAGGCTATTATGACAGAGTTAAATTATAATACATACTAAAATAATTATTATAGATATATTTATTTATTAAACCTAAAATAATAAAAAATAAATAATGAAAATTATCATAAATATAAGTACCTATCATGATATAAAACAAACACTCATTTTACTTAAATAAATCTATAAAAGTATTAAAACAATAATAAAAACATAATGTTTAAATAAAACATAAAACAGTTTTAAACAGTTAATAAAAATGTCCAGTATTACAGATTGGTATATATAGTTTTATATAAAAAGTTTTTTAATAAATTATTATATTAGTTATTAAATAACAGTAACATAATAGACAGATAAATATTTAAAGCCAGTAAGCAGAATAGTATAATAAAGCTTAAGTAAAGTCAGAAAGTATTAATAGCTCATAAGTTAGATTACAGTCAGAAATAGAAGGTAATTAGGAGTAAACAGAAGTTTAGGATCAAATGCGTTACTACATAATCCACTTAGGTGTTAATATGTAAACACCTCTAAGTTTGATATTTTTAATGTGCTTAGTGAATAGGTAGTATAAGGTTAATGTATGTGAGAAAAGCATTTAAGTAAAGTAGCGTTATCTCAGAAAGTTATTTATTTTATAATAGGCAGTAAAGCACTTATATAACCTAAAAAGTATATACTATTCCTTAGGTTTATATATATTATTATATTATATAGGTTTTCTTGCTTGTATACCTGATAATTTACTGCTTTTAAGGTATGTTAAATGTTAATAATATGATGAGATCTTAAGATGCAGTAAAGCAGAAGAGGTTAAAATCAGTAAAGCTAAATAGTTATATAAAAGTATTATATAATATTTAGTATATATAAAATAGCAATCGTCGATGAATAGTTAAGCTTAAGTTAATAAAATGAGTTAGGTAGTTGGTAATAGGTAATTACATAGCAGTATATTTATAAAACAGTGTTTTAAAACATAATAAAGCTATAATTATATTTAAGCCTTTGGGTTTAAGGATTGTATAGTGTTAGTTAAATACACCTTTCTATTATGATAATTTTAATTAATGATTTAACATTAACTAAATAAGGAATACATACTAGTAATAGTGTATAATCTATTTAATTAAAAATTTCTCATTT
>JABUQX010064502.1:0-5000 GCA_015478945.1 Trachelipus rathkii | reverse complement strand
TTTTATTTTTATCATTATCTAAGCTTTCAAATAACTTTGTAAGATATTTTATTTCTTTTAAATATTTCTCAACATCATATCCATCAGAATTTAAATAGACTTCCCCTCATCCCCATTTTTCTTTAGCAAATTTTCTCTTTCCCTTTTCCATCTTTCTTTCTCCATCTCTCCCATAGGCACCCCTCTATATTTTTCTATCTTTTCAAATATATCATCCATCGTAATTATCCTATTATCAATAGATTCATCTACAGAAATATTTTCATACCCAATGATATCATTAAACTCAATTGCCTCACCCTCAATAGGTTCATCTCTCAACATATCGTTTTCGAAAAAGTCATTCAGATTTCCTAAATCTTATTTTAGAAACATTTGAATAGTATGCATAGATTTTTCATTGGTTGTATCACTTGCAGCTTGAAAATTTATGATATCTCCTTCATTAAGATGAGTGTTTTTTTATTAATTCTAAAACCTTCATCACTATATTTATATATATCTAATCTTAAATCATCTCCATTGATAAATAACTTCACAGAAATAAAACGATCTTCATCTAGAGAGCCAATGCAATTGTATCTATAATCTCTTATGGCCTACATTAAGCTACTTTTCTTCGAAGATGTCCTTTGCATTCCTTAATACGAACGGAACTTTCCCTGACTAATTTTTGAATTTGTTTGAAAAACTGATGTTTCGTAAGCACATGTTTCTCTTTTAAAATTATTTATATTTTTACTAAGAGTTGAAATCTGTTTTTTAATCGTTTTTAAGCGTTTTTCAAAACCATTTTTTAACAGAACGTTTTATGCATATCAAAGAGTCGAGATTTTATTTTTCTTCAAGAAATGTTTTTAATATGTCATCTTCAGATTGTAATTTCAGTGATTAGATTTATTCATATTTCTATTCTGTTTAGCATTTATCAACCTTATTCTTGTTCTTTTACTAAATTATCTAGATAAATTTTTTAGTAACATCGTTTCTGTCTCGACGATTGCCGCATTTGCCAGCCTTTTTATTTCGATATCCAAAATTACCTTCCTTCCATCTAAATATTTAAATCCCTAATTCTGACAGTCCTTGGCGGTCTCAGGTCCTCCGAGGTCCTCGCCGGTCCTGTGTCCAATTCTTGTAGAGGTCCTTCACCAAAGTTGAACACTCATTTATTATGAGAGAAAAAAGGCTCATTGTAGAATGATGAAGATTAATTTCAATACGTTACTCCGAAAAGAACAATAAACACAAAATGACCCATATAACTTCATTCATTTTGATATTTCATACGTTGAATAGACAATATCGCATTGAATATAATTTTCAAATTCAGTCGGAGGTTGAACACCGAATGAATCGAAATAATAACATAAGTTTTTACAATTCTTAAACTAACATGTCAATAGTCCTGAACTTTAATTGAATCCAAGTTTAAGATTCCACATTCCTTTTTATTAGATTACATCGGAAAGAAAATAAGTGTCATCATAAAATTCCTCAAAGTATCATGCTCTAGTAGGATTAATTAGTTTTCCTGAATACATTTGACTCAGCGCTTTCATCGAATTATTCATACTTTCGTTATGCGTTTAAAATAACCCTCGCCAGTTTTTCACAGAGTATGGTTTTAAAAAAAATATTTTTCCATTTGTTTCTTTTTCATTTTAAGTTATGCCTTCTAGTTTCTTCTAATTGCTTTTGAGCTGTTTTTTTTTATCATTTACAGTCTTTGATATAGTACTAGCTCCACCAGCAAGAGAATCGATTGCACTTGCAGCTGCTAGTAATGTTGGAAGTGTTATTAAAAATCCTCCATGTTTTGCGAAGGCTGTTACTTGTGATATGCTTAATTTTAAATTAAATGGTATACCTTTGAAAAATTTAGATTTCTGGGTCGGAGTTAGGAGAAGAGATGTGTTTCATTTATCATTTGGATTAATTCTAAATGAAATAAAAAAAATTTAATTTACTGCATTGTTTAACTTCTTTACCTGATTCAGTGTAAGATATACTTTCATAACGTTACGTATTTAGAAAAAGATAAAAAAAACCTTCTAAAATATAAAATTTTAATATAATTTTTCCTTTTTTTATTTTTCAAAATTTATAATTTAGTGACCCAACTTAAGGCAGGGTGGAAAATATTTTATTTTTTAAAGAGGTGGGTATGCGCTGCGCCCCCTCCAACCATAATTGATATTTTTTAAAGAGGTGGGGGAGCTGCTCCCTACCTCAGTGTAATTATCATAATTTTTATAACTAATCTTGGGAGGAGGCCGAATTCGCCTCCCCAAGATTTCCTTAAATTTTTTAACTTCTTTTATCAATTTTTTTTTAATTTTATATTTTTTATAATTTTTACATTTTATTACAATAAATTGACTTTTCTACTCTTCCACTTCTGAGCATGTACCTCTGAGAATAATTCTTTTAATTGTCATAACCTTTTGAACATTTTCAGTATTTGTTATTTTTTTACAATGAATACAATAATACCTCATTTTTTTGAGAGAAAAAATTAAAAACGATATTCATTTTATTTCCATCAGATTGTAGTTTCACAATTCAATCTGATAATACTAATGCATAAGCCTTTGTAGGTTTTTATATATTTTTCCTAAAAGTTGCACATTTTAATATCTGTACTGAATTTTTATTTTTTCAGTTGTCTACTTTACATCAAATCACTAGCATATGGATTACAAATTTTGATTTCTATATAAACTAATAGAACAATTTTCTTTATTTAGTATAGGATTAAGAATATCTAGAAGCATTTGATAAGGGTTGTATAATATTCTCATTAAAATCAAGTCGAAGATCCATTTCTGCGATATTCTTTCCTATTTAACTGATTTAAGCGTAAGTTATATTACAATGATTAAATAGTGAAAATTCTGTGAATTTCTTTTGTTCTTGTGTTCTTGTGAAAAGGACAAAATTATAAATCGAGGTTTCTCGGATCCGGCATGTAACATTTAATCTCAATATCAGATGTTTCCTTTTTATGTCAGATTTAGTGTAAAAAGAATTGCAAATGAACTTATTCAATAACTTAATTATATCATATACTTTATTTGAATATCTTTTACTTACATTTTATTGGAATACTTCATCTGTATAGTTTACGTGTGGATTCTTCCATACTATTCTTGAAAAATTAATTTACCAAGAACTTTATAAGTACCATCATCGTTTTTATCGGACGATTTTAAATAAACATCATTTCATCTTCCTTTTCTTCTTTTATCTAAGCTGATGTTTTATGCCATAAATTACTTTTTCATAATTTTCCGCAAAAATTCCAATATATGGACTTAATGGAATTAGCTACACTAAATTCCCCGATTGAGTTCTTAAATAAAGTATTTATTGTCTCTCCACATATCAGAATTATTAATTTTTGGATATACTTTAGGACATTTATCAGGTGACCAAATGAAATTTATACCTTCTAAATAATTGAGAGGATATGTAAAAAGTCCTTTCATAGTTGATGCTTGTCCAGGATTTGGATATTCTCCCATTTTACTTTTATTTCCAAGTTGTTTTATTTGTTATTTTTATAAATATGACATTGCATTCCGTTATTAATTTAAATTATAGTATAATTCTTTTCACAATGTGTGACAGTTCCACGTTGATCTTTTTCAAATGAGGATCCAATCTTGTGTTTTAACGAGCATCGATATAAATCCAACTTCTAGAAAGGTCAGGTTAAATTCATCCTGATTGACTATTTCTTATATCATAGGGTGTATTTAAATCACGTCAATCATAAGGTCTGGAAAATCATGGAATTAAATCATCTAATTGAAAGCATCTAATTCTGATGATTTCTTCCATTTTAAATTATACTCCATTTATTATAGAGAAAAAAAGTTATGTTGATTTTAAATGTAATCGAATAATTATTTCTTCTCCTCGAAGATTTAATGGTTTATTGATATTGATCAGTACAGCCAAATGATTGAATTTAAATAACAGTTGGAATTGTTATCGGCAGATATACTACTGTATTAGGTCTCTCATTAACTTTATAACCAGAAGGAACATCATAAAAGAAACTATAGAAATTGGTTTAAAGCTGACCAGTAAGTTTAGTCGTTTGTTTATAGGTAAACCAACTAAAATCGTCTTTACTGGTGAAATAATAACAATGTTTTCACTTTCATGTTTTCCAATTGCCTTCAATAGCATCCTACTAAATCCTAAAAGATTTTGAATGACTTTTCATTGAAATATATAATAAAATAGCCTTCCTAACATGAAATACATTTCATAGTTATGTAGTTTGCTTCAATACTGAATGCTTCTGAAATGCTTATTATTAACAGATTGTTCTTGATAATGTAATTATTAAGTCGCTTATGATTTCATAAGCCTCCTGTTTGGAAATAAGTATTTTCAAAAATGTTACCGTATAAGTTCATATCGTTAATATATTATTGATTGCATCAATTTGTAGGATAACTGAATTATACGTTAATTATTTTAATGAATACTATTCAAGGAATTAATTGCTGATGATAATTAAAACAGTATTAAAATTACTATTTGAAAATCAGGATGTAATTACTAGATACACAATGCTCATTTATAATAGAGAAAAAATTACCGTAAAATAAAATAATATCTGTATCAAATATAACTAATCTTAACAGTTCATCATTAATATGCTATGTAACTCATTAAAAACGTTAGTATTACCCGATTGAATTTCGAAAATAATATTCTATGTTTATTAACAGCTATCAGGATCTGAGGTAAAATTTTAAAGATCCGTACCTGACTCTTTCAGATACGTTCTCCTAACACCTAGGTTCTTCCGAGGGATATTCAATAGCTGCTTTTTCTTGGTGCTTCTTACTGTTCTGACACGTAATTCTGGATTTTAATTCATCAAGCAATTTAATTATTCATCGTATATTGGTTAATAAAATCGCTATATTTATCACCTTATTCGATTTAGCCAAGTACTGAGTTCCACGTATCTAAAA
>JABUQX010064501.1:0-42500 GCA_015478945.1 Trachelipus rathkii | reverse complement strand
TTTACATTAACTTGGTAATATTTATCAAAAATTTATCATAACTGTAATAATAATAATAATGAACCAACGAATATATGGCTAACGTAACAAAGTTTTACATTAAACATAGTTAATATTTAACAAATGTTTATCATAACCTTACCTAACTCTCATAATCTCCAACGAATAATTGCAAACATAACAAAGTTTATCCAAACATAATACATAAAAAAATAAGTTCTCTTTTAAATAAAATATTCATAAGTTAAAGGTTGATAATAGATTTACTGATCCTAACAGCAAAGCAAATCGGTAAATCAGTAAATCAAACCACCAGCCCCACCCCTGCCCCTAACCTCCCACCCTTCCATGATCTATTGATCTATTGATTCAAGTCATATTTCGAGTATCATTTTGGATAAGCATTACATAAAAATATAATTCTTTATATACTGATTAACGAAGAATATTATGTTAACGTAACAAAAGTTTTCATATCAATAAAGCTAGGCGAATCATCAAACCTGAACTAAGAAATAAATGTTACAAAGACAAACCTAAAACATACCTTACGCTCGAATAATATAAACTGCCAACATTAACAAAAGTTCCCATAACTTAAAGAAAATAATGAAATGAGCTTTTATACAAAACGTAAAAACCATATTCACACTTTTTCAAGCATATCGCAAAACATATTTTTATTTTCACATTAACATAGTAATTAACAATAGTAATTAGTTTTAACAAAAATTTATCTAAACATAAAATGTAAATAAGTCATACTTCCCCAACGAATATATGCCAACGTATCAACGTTTTCACATCAATAAAGCTAAACATATCCGATAACACTGAACTAAGTAATTATAATGCTGCATTGACGAGCAATCCTAAAACATACCTACGCTCGAATAAACTGCTATTCAATTAACAAATTTCCATTAATTAATTTTGTTTGAAAGTAACATAGCATACAGAGCGTAACCTATTCACACTTTTTCAAGGCATATCTCTACATATCTTTGTGATTTTCACCGATTTAACATAGTAATTAACAATTAGTAATATTTAACAAAAAATTTATCATAATCATACCTAATTATCATACTACCCAACGAATATATGCTAAAGCGACAAAAAGTTTTCCCATCATTAAAGCTAACATATTCATAAACCTGAACTAAGAAATATAAGTTACAACGAGCCAAAACACCTAACATAACCTTACGCACGAATAACGGATAACATTAACAATGTTCCATACTTAGCAACAGAAAAGTAACTAACATTGCATACCGAACGTAACCTATTCACAGTTTTTCAAACTTATCTCTAACATATTGTTCTTTTTACAAAAACAATCAGTAAAATTTAACAAAAAAGTATTCATAACGTCACTATTATACATACAGAAACCACATAGCTAGGCTAAAACAAAGTATTTCACATTCAATAAAGCCTACAACTATCATAACCTGAACTAAGAATATAATGTACAACGATAAACCTAACATACCTCACGTATAATTAATCGGCTAACATTCACAAAGTTCCCTAAATATCAAAGGTAAAGTAGCTAACAGTGTATACAAAACTCAATCTGTCCCACTTTCCAACATATCATCAGCAGCTAAAGCTACAAAAATCTAACAAAACCCCTTAAAAAAGTGTCCAACACAAACGAATACAGCATCTTGATCTATGACTTGATACTTCCTTTATCAAAGTATCACGTGCATATCAAATATAAAATCATTTTGAACTATGAATAACACTGGGCACATAGACATTAGCAAATTTCTCTACCAAACCTAAACATTACTCAGTCAAAAACTTAACCTAAGCCCACGTTTCTAACACATCATCACCATCTTACACAGTAATACATACTCATTGCAAATTACATTCCTGCCAACAAAATCAATGTTAATTTTACCATTGCCATAGTAATATTTAACAAAAACGTAATAGAAATTAAAACATTTGCAAAAACCTAACATAGCTATCACAAAGACAACCCAAGAATTATATCATTAAGTTTTAACTTAAAAACAAAGCGAATGTTGCAACAAAAATCATCGGTATAAACCGCTATAGAGTCGACTTAAGTATGAATAAAACGCTATCATGGACCAAGGATGACGTCACATAAAATCAAAATAAACATACCATGACCCTATCACCGAAAATTCAGCATAACACCACTTTCCAAACGTAAAATCAATGTTAATTTTTAAATATGTCATAGTAATATTTAACCAAACACTTAACAAAAATTAACATATCCCTAACCTAAACTATCGCACTGACAAAACTAATAAAATGCTAAACTTGGAACTCATGACATAATGTAAAAAACAACAACAAACTTAACAAACCTTACAATGAATAAACTGCTAACATTACAAAGTTCCCTACTTAACGAGGGTCGGAAAAGTAACTAACATTGACCATAAAACTTAGCCTATCTCCTATTTTCTATCATATCTAGACATACAATGTTAATTTAATATTAACATAGAATATTTATCATAATCAAAACCTAACTAACATATTGAACGATGAATAAACGCTAGCATAAAGTTTTAACACCCGTAAAGCTAACATAATATCGCCCAAACTAAGACGGCAAACTAAACATACCTTACGCACGAATAAAAACAAGACCAACATTAACAAAGAAAGACAATGGTTAATAGCGGAATTTAATTAGTAAACTACATTGCCATCACAAAACAGTAACCAACTCCCCCTACAAAGAACACTAAAACTATCATACACTTACTCAAGATTTGATGCTAATATTAAAACACTGATATTCAGTTAGGCAATTACCCAGTAGAGCTATCATTAAGGTTACTTTCATGTTTAAACAAAAGCTTTCACGAATTGCGCTCACTATCAACATAACAATCTCGATCTATTACATATATCATAAAACTCGAACAATTTTCAGAGGACGGAGTCCCCAAATCTACATTGGGAGACACTCCCAGAGAGGGACGCATAAGACCCTTTTCGGAGGCTACCCGAATGGCGCGGGACTGTACATGCTTAAGGAAAGTGTAAGACTCTATAAATATTTACATTTTTTTAATATTTAAAACTTCTTGACACACTGTTAGTATATGACACTAACAATGAATTTAAGTGGGAACGAACACACACACCTAAGATTATCCATCTGAACACATGTAACTTTACAATAGACTGCTATATTTCTACTAATCCAGAAGCCATAGTTTCACTAACTTATACATTAACACATGTAACATCAAACCCTCATGTAAGACCCTAGCGCACTCAAGACTTTGTCCCATAATATCCACTAACGAATAATTAGCAGAACAGCAACAGTTCCTGCCATTTACAATCTTTACCTTACTACACGCTAAAGCATCATTCCGTTCCCTCATTCATCAACAATAATATAGAACCCTCAAGAAATATTTTAAACACGCGACATTCTATTATCTGGTACCCTATAAATTCAACCCCCCAGCAGTTCTTATTACAACTTTCTAATCATTACAATCCTTTAAACTAATTATCTACGCTTATTTCAAACCCTCCTTTGACACACCATACCGAATCTCTCATCAACCCTCTCAAACTCACTTCAGATTCGTCACACACATAAAAAAAATGATCCCATAATTTAGTAATAGTGTAACACCCTTCCACTTCTCTTCCATTCTCCATCATTCTAACACATTTCCCTGCCCCCCCAACTCTAATTCATTCATAACCCATCCAAAATAATAATATATACGATCTTGAATAACAAAGGGAGGACATTAACACATCCATGCCTCTCTCCGCTATTAATATAAACCAATCACATTTGACTCCATTTATTCTTACACACGCTTACACTATCGTCATACATACGCTTTTGATTCCATTCAGAAAGCTACCACCAAACACCATATATCACTTAACGCTTGCCATTAAGGTCTTCCCTAATTAATTCCCATCATACGTTTGGCTGCCTAAATCCATAAGACCTAAATATATAATTTTTCCTTTTTCTCCCTCATTTTTCTACTAATTATTTGATTTTCAATGTAAAGATTGAATTCACACATCCTCTACCAACTTCTTAAACGCACCTTGTGACTTTACAATCAATTTCCTCCATCCCACTCGCGCCACTCTTTCGACGCAAAATGTATAGCATATATATATTAATAATAATATAAATAATGATATATATATAGCTATATAATATAATAGTAATAAAATATATAATAAAAATATATAATATTACTATAATATATATATATTATAAAATAATATATATATATATCTATATATATAAATATATATAATATTATAATATATATATATATATAGAAATTATATATATATAAATATATATAATATATAATATATATAGATATAGTAATATAATATAATTTATATATATATATATATAAATTCATAAATACAAATATAATATGATAACTATATAATGTATATATATATATTCTTCCCTACAACACTCAATAAAAACTTACACCCTTACCCTTATATCAGAGGTACTAACTGTGCGTCCTCAATCTCTCGGAACATCCCCTCAATAAACGCTTTGACCCATGTTATAACAAAGACAAATCATACCAATGAAGAGTGGCAAATCTAAAACGTAGAATAATATTAATCCTACGTCGCGTATCATCACCCCATTTTAAATTCACCTTAGTAATTCTCTCTATACACGCAGAATTTACCTTTCTTCAACTTACTCACTCTACATTACTCGCTTATCTATATATATTATATATATATATAATATATATAAGAGTAATATAATTTCTGTGAGTATTTTATGACACATAATAGTAATAGTACCGTAGTAGAATTCAACACTGTATAAGATTTTAATAGATGGAGTGAAAATACAATAGGAAGGACTGCAGAGTTTCTACCTCAAGCTAATGCCTAAACAAATTCTTAATTAATATATTAAAATGCAAACTAGAGAAATAAATGTATATACTAGTCAAATTATCAGTATGGAGATATAGTTTTTGAAATAAACTTTATAATGAAATAACTATATGACTAGAAACTTTTATCTTCAACTTCTCACTATATAATATATATACTTTTTATCATAATATATATATATCTAAATAAATCTCTTATCTATCTATATCTAATCTCATATAATATCTATATATATTCTATATCTATCTATTCTATCTATCCTATAATATCGTATCTATCTCAATCTAATCTATAAATATATCTATCTATTCTCAGAATTCATAATCTATATATCTGTATACTATTAATTAAAATTCTTTAAGTAATAATCTTATATAATCTAATCTAATATATATATATATCACTGTTAATATCCTCTATATCTATCTCTATACTATACTATCTATCAAGTCAACTCTATCTATATCATATGTTTTTTATCATATTAAGAATGCAATTGTTCATTTAATCTTTTACAAATAAATAACTTCTATCTCTATAAGTGCCCTAATGTTCATAGTCCACTCTTTATTTAATCTCGACATCTAAGGTACCTCTTTGTCATATAGATGGACTTAGTCTTCAATTCGATATATATCTCTATCATAAATCTCACTCAGCTGCGAATCTGTACTCTCTATTATCATGATAACACATCCGCCAGATTTGCGTGAGTGCTCACTCTCTCCATTCAATTTACTATCTATATAATCCGGCTTCATGTGAATACTATGTATCATAATAATTTTCCTTACTCTACTAATCTATTATCTATCCTGATAATCACCGCTAGGTGCGCCTATATTCTATAGTCACGTATCTCTATACTTATACGATAAATTTCTATCTAATCTATCTCATATTATCGTATCTATCTATCTTTCTATCTAGTATCTATACTATCTATCTACTATCTATCTATATATTTACTTAATTTTCTCTTAATTCAATATTTTTATCTTAAAATCTATTCTATTATTACTATATCTATTCTATCTATTCATATTATATCTCCTCTATATTATCATCTGTCTCCTATCCCAATCTCGATATCTCAGTTTGTGAGAAAAGTTCCTCCCTATAAATATGTACCTCAGTATTTATAAACCCCAGGGAACCCATATAGTAAAAACCTATCATATAACATATAATTATCTCTATCCAATACCATATACTCAAATAAAATTGAAGATAAATATCAGAGGAAGTCAATGAGCTCGGCTTTATGAGATTTATGATCCGCCTGATCTGAGATTATGCGGTGTGAGTGAGGAAAACTATATCTGAGAGACAATGTATAAGGCTGTGTCTTCTTATATGACATAGCTTAAAAAAAAATATTCTGAAAAATAGAGTTTATTAAATTTTACAAATTAAAATATTCCCATAATTATAGAGAGCTGTTAAATAGTGCTAATTCTAAAATTTTCAACAACCTTTTTTTGCCCATTCATGAGAGTTTGGCCATTTTTAGAAGCGAATTTTTTTTTCATTAAAATAATAGTCGGCCTTGGCTATCTAAAATTAGCATATAGTGATATGTGTTCTAATACGTATGTATTTCACATGGATGTGAACGGCAATGAACATCCAAAGTCGGTAAATGCTCCTCTTACGACAGACTCTCAAACCAACACCCAAAAAATATTCCCATCAAAATTTAACCATTCAACCCAGTATTATATTCTAAGAGAACAAAATTTTGCTGTCGATAAAATGGGACATATTCTATCTCTTTTCATTAAACCTTGATTTAAAATTCTCTATGAAAGTTTACACTAAATTTATAAATACAAAATTCAGATAAAATATTATTCCTCCTGAATATTAGTATTAAGAGAAAAATCTAAAATGATAACAAGAATAAAGTGAAAATAGGTCAACAACATGGGAGTAACTCTAATATTCAATGAAAATAAGTGAAACTTAAGTAAACTTCCCAGTAGTCAACGTAAAAATTGGTTCTAAATATAGTTTATAGTAATAAAAATTCAGTTTGATAATAGATTGATTAGGATTATTATATAAGTCAAAAATAGGTATTAGACATTAACAAAATTCTAATAAATCATAAAGAAAAATAAGTGAAATTTACTAATTCAATAATTTATTAATTAATAATTTTACATTTAAAGTATCCTATTAGAACCCAACTAAAATTTTTTAACATAATTTAATTAATTATTCCATTAACTCATATATCAACGATATAATATATTTGACTTAAGTAATTATATGAAAACCTAGTGAGATTAATAAACTATTATTCAAACCAAATACTAAAAATAATAATTATATGACCTTTATAAAGCAATGTATAGCATATTCTGATCTAATACTCCACGCAAAATGTTTGAAAAGTAATATAGTTCAAATAGAAAATTAATCTAAGCATAATTTAAATTGACATAGAATCAAATCTTTCCAGCATTTTCTGCTTCTTAGTCTCGCTATAGTTATTATAGTGACATTATAGAATAAATCTATCTTATATCCTCACATACCTAAAGAAAAGGTACATTCCTCAAATCAAAAAAATCAAATATCCAGCAAATCATCCTAGTACAATCTACCCAAACTACTCTAGTAATCCCAAAACTAATAATTTAAAGATAATAATATAATTGCCAAAGACGTTTTCTGATACTTGATAGACACTTAATCAGACTCTACATATATATTCCAAATCTATTTAATAAAATAAAGAAAATTAAGTAATATTTAACCAAAGAATCGACTATCTTGCTAAAGCTATAACAAATTCCTAATAATCTATGCAGTGCGTCTACATCTTTCATAAGAGTGCTCCGCGTAAAGTGCCATGTTGATGTAAGTAAGAGAATATTAATATATAAAATTAGCTTTTACATGATTATTTGAATCATTTAAGAATAATAAATACAATATAATCCGAGTAATGAGATTGACCTCCTAATTTTTTCGGACACATTATGGTAAAAATATATAGTAATTTATTTTATAGTATTTAATAAGATAGTTAAATATACATTATAAATCGGCTACTATAATAAATAATATTAATATAACAATATATTATATGAGAATAGCTTTTTATCTGACCTAATATGACCGCTGCCCTCGACACGTGTGTGTTTCTATTTCTATCTCCTTATCCAACCCAACGTTGAATTTAATTAATCCTACTAGTGCTACTGTGGTATTAAACCCACCCCAATATATATACATTCCCCGAAATATGTGTGTGCGAGCATCTTCTATAGAAGAGCGAATATGACCTGAAAAGAAAACACCAATAGAGAAACTAGAGAAGACCTGACTGAGGTCTTAAGTTGACTAAATATTTGAAGACCTATTAACTGGAATATTACAATCAGCACATATCCAAGTCTAAAGTTGGAAGAAATAAAGAAGCGAAAAAGAAGAAACCCAAAAAATACTGTATTAAAAAGTAGGTTAATTCAAAAAGGCCAATAACTCGATTGAAAACAATCCCGAGAGGGAAGCAAGAAATAAGAGAAGCTATCTTAATTAATTTTAATTAAGTATATACGTATACCTACTCAAAGAAGAGCCTCAGACTCGTCTAGTGGAAACATCACTTTTCGGGATATTGATGTCTCATATATACTGTAGGTATATATAATATTGTTATATTCCGGTCACCTTTAAATCGGGTGACAGCAAAATTTTTTTAAACTAAAAAACTGTTGTAGATTTTATTGAAGTTTATTAAGTAGACTTTTAATGTCTATATTGACTATGATTGTGTGTTATTATACGCTATCTCGGAATTTCAAATGAATATAACTCCTAGAGATATAAAAGAGAGCGAATCCAAGCACTGATCTCAGCTCGATCCTCAGTCTGAGATCAGGTATACATAACCTCGAGCTCTATACCTTGACTCTCCCTACAGTGCGAGAGATGTCTATGTCGTACCACTCCTCACCAGCACAGAAACATACATTTTAGAGGTAATATATATATTGTCGTACAACATAAGTATTTTGAATTGAAGCAATATATTATTTTACAAAATAATTATTTATAATAAATGAGATAATTTTTTGCTTGACAAATTTAAATGAATCAAAATAACAAGCAATTATAAATAAAGAGTGAGGGCTTCATACACATCTAATAAACCATAAATGAAAAATAAAATGATTTTTAAATGAATGCCGCCCTATTATAGTATACTAGTAGAAATCTAGTCAATGCCTCTTAAGAGTGAGAAAATAACAATAATAAGAGACCTCGCTCCCTTATATTAAAGGAGTTCATTCAAGTATAAGAAAAATTTGTCGTGTAGGTTACTAGATAAACTGGCCTCTCTGTATTTTTTTTGATTACTAGACATTCTAAATATAAAGAATTAATGATTTAATACCTCTAATTGAGAATAAGTTCAATGTGTAGTGTGTATTGTCATATCCATTCGCCTTTCTTTTAAAATCGTTTTGTATAAAAATTATTTATAATTTTTAAGTAGTATATTGATTATTATTTTATGTACCTTATTTACCAATGTTCATAGACATTTTATATTGAATATTTAAAAATATATTGGTTTAAAATTATTATAAAAATATAAAAATGTTTATTTAAACTTTTGTTAATTAGTATCCAATAATACATTGATATAGTAACTCATTACCGAGAGCTTTTATAGGTAACCCCTATATAATCTAAAATTATCCTCACTCCAAATTTGGTTTTATATTATTTTTGTTCCTATCAATATTTATTATTATTTTTATAATAGTAGTAATAATTTTCTTATCCCTTGAGTAGTTATTGAGTGAATAATAGATGGTCAAATGCTCCTCTCATAAGATCCACAAGTACCAGGTCCTATCTACAAAAACTACAACAAGCAGCCGGAGATATAAGGTCACATACATTGTATGTAAATTGCTGGGTAACATCTATATTAATATGTGCGGAAAAATAATATAAAAAAATACAATAAAGATAACATATTAAATATAAAGAGAAAAAATATAAATCTCTCAAATAGAAAGCAATATCTATAGCAGTCGAAAAGAAAAATACATTTTGGAACATTCTCTTGTGTAAAATATAATTATCTTGAGGAATAATGTAAAATTAAGACCAATCCAATCATTCATAACCAAAAAAGTGAGTTTGTTATAATTTATAGTTAATGGATAGAATCTACGAGAGGAAGCGCTGATTTAGAGACACTCTTTTATGTGAGGAATATAACTTCGCTAACAGATAACCGCTTTTTAGAAGATCTTTGGCCTTATCTCCCCTAAAGCTCTGCCACCCCTTTACACCGCAAAACTGAGCGTGGTTCTCCAGCAAGCCGGGAGGTTATTATCTCTCCCAGAGTGCAGGGAGTCGAGGAATACTCATCTGTGCCTTCCGAGGGAACACCCAGCCATGCGGGAGTAATGAATTATTAAATACATAATCATAAATTCTCCCATCCACATTACATCTTGAAGTGAGAGATGTCAATTCACGTGGAACTCCCGACATACGTTTGTATTATATTAATTATTGTAATCGCTGGAGAGTATCTAATAACAATCTCGAGTGCACCTATAGAGATTAAGAAAGTTTTGAAAATACGTACCTCCGCATCCCTGTGTATATACTCTCGAATACTGGACATTACGTGAAATGCCCCCAATAAACTATCACATATATAAAATTGTAATACTTTAAAGATTACTATGTAGCAATTTAATAATGCTAATAATATTGTTAAATAATTTACCAACTAATTATATAATTAATAAAATTATTAATTGATAATAAATTAATTAATTAATTAAAATATATATTAATATTTAAAATGATAATTATATATAGTATATATAAATAAATTAATAATACATATATAATATATATAATATAAATAATAAATTTAGAGCTATTTGATATGTCAGAGAAATTTGTATAACTATCTAAAATTATGAGTTATTCCCATAATACCCTATTCCATTTTTTTCCATCCATGGTTGAGCATCCATCAAATAAATAATGATATCCTCAGAGCACCAACAACCATTTATAGAAAAATATATTTTATAAATAAGTGCTAATGCTATACCTCGCTTTACTGGTTGCCATCCGATTTCTCATGGTGTGCGTTATTCCAAAGCGATGTTCAGCTCTAATAACTGAAATTAAATATATTATCTTAAATGGGATTACCATTTAGTAAAGTATTTTCTATTTGCATCTTCGCAATTTGTAGTTTTTAAGATTATTTTATATTATTTTTAATTTTTTTTTTTTTTTTTTTTTTTTTTTTTTACAGTTTCCTCCGGTAAAAATTTGCCAGGATTCCAGCAATATATATTCTGTTTCCCTGTAGCTATTGTAGCTTTTTGTGATAATGATTGTGCGCTCTGCTCGGTAAGAGGAGCATTAGCTAAAAATTAATTAATATAAATTATTAATAATATAATACTTAAATTAATTTACATAATAATTAAAATAATAAAATGTAATAATTTATTATTAATCTTAATATAGATAGAGATATCCTTATCCTAAGTTTACCCACAAAAAATACTATAATAAAGGTGTATTTTTATTCACCATATATAATATTTATTTATTTTATACTCTGTAATATGTTCGTACTCGAAAATAAATAAAAATCTGTGTGATTGTGTAGGTCCTTATATTATTTTTCTAATATTTAAAAAAAAAAGGCCTTCAGTGAGTTTAATGTGTGTGTTACAAAGAGCCCGCACAGAAACATCATACTCACGCACGCACAGCAACGCTCAGATTCGTCACGTCCTCACTGCCACATCAGACAGATTAAAAAAGTAGTTCCAGTTCCTGCACCTCGACGTAAAAAGACTGAAGAAGAATCTTAACGAAAAGATATACCAGTCCCACCTCCCCGACGTAGAAAAGCTATTTAAAGAGGTGGTTTCCGTATGGACAGTTCTCCGCGAGCAACTCTTTTTGATCTCGCTCGAATGCTTATCTGGGCACACACATCAGATGTGGTTACTTCATAGCCTCACTATAGCTAAGTTCTGAAATCCAACTTTTTTTGATGGTGTGCATGAGGTGGCACTAAACAGCTCTAGAAAATTTTAGCTCAAACAGGGCGAATAGTTGGATCCTTCCGTGGCGCAACGATGCTTACCGCCGCTCGCTCAAATGCCCTGAAGAAGGCGATGTCTCAAGTTCTTAACCTCAGTCATCTATTATCAGTGCTATTTCTTAACCCGAGTTCAATTTAAATAATATAGCTCACGATATATTTACAGTTATCACTAGTACACATATCTTTCATAGTACAATGAAAATTGTGGAATTTTTTAATTTATTTATATTTATTGGATTATTATTAATTAACTAATTATTAAGTGATTATTAAAATTTTAATTGTAAGTAAAATAAATTTTTAAATATAAATTACATTATCATTATTTTGTTTTTCATATTGTTAAATTCTATGCCTGTTACTTTTCTTCCTTTGATGTCTGATATAAGTGGCCCAGTAGAGAAATATTTTAATAATATATGTTTCTCAATAAAAAGCTTGACTCTGTTCTAGTCCTATTACTAGAATTAGATCTTTAAGAATAGGGATCCTCACAATTCATGATAAGTAGTGATTTAATTACCTCTTTTATGGTATATGGATAAATAGGCCGTATTAGATAGCCTCACATCTTAATAAAATATAGAAAGTTTATATGGAGAATTTAAAATTCCTAATAATAATATTATTAATAATTATTTAAATATTAATTATAATGAGATTCTAAGCCTCATTATGAAAGTTCTAATCAATCCAAATTCACACTAAGTAAATCTAATAAATCTAAATATATTTCTTAACAAATTAATTACCAACTTGAAATAAAATATTAATAAATAATTCAATAAGTCTAATTAGAAGGTGAATAGATATGCAAAATAATATATTTATGAATGTCGATATAAAAATAATAAAATCAATATACAAATATAGCTAATCAAAAATATGATATGTAACTAGATTATATGGGAGTATATCAACTATGAGATAAAAATAATTAATGATAATTAATTAACTAATTTTAAGAGAGAATTAATAAATCCGGACATTTTTATTGTTAAATATAATATAATAATAGTATAATAAATGATAATTGTACAGATAAAAATTGTTTATGAGTGAGATATGTCTGAACAATAGATTAAATCAATTAATTATAATATATATTCGATAATAAAGAAAACTCTTAATTAATAATAATAATTATATCAGTAATATAATAAAATAATATAAATAATAAAAATTAATAGTGATTATTAATAATTTCTCGATTAATAAAGTTAATAATAACGTCTCAATAAGCACCAACTACCTACCAGATAATAATATGTAATGAATTCCTTAATCTGAATTTATAAATATCTATCAAGATTAATATTAATTGATTTAATAATAATAAATATTAATTTAATTAAATCTACAACCTCACTAAAAACCATATTACCATACTACAAAGACTAATTGTATTATTTAATTAATAATTTTAATTAATAATAAAATAAATTTAGTTACAAAATTCAGTATAAAGTTATTTATATATAAAACAGAACATAATTTTTTTATCTGTTATACAAAATATATTGGTTCTAATATTAATAAAATAATATAAAAAAATAATAATTTACTAATACTATAATAATATACCATAATCTTATATATTATAAGTATCAACCAGAATTTGTGTGTTATTTTATCTATATGATCTCATGATTCAACTCATATATGAATTCTCACGTATCTTTGAGACTATATATAAGGGTGATAAATCACCATATTTCGTGGTCACCTTTTATTACTAATATTTATATTAATATTGGAGGTACAATATTATTTACCCTTTTATCAAAAAGCCACCTTATTGAAATATGAGCGAGATGGTGCGCTACGTCGTTATAAAATGGCTTCCGGGGACTGGAAGACTCCGTCGAATATATAAGTCTCTTATGTTATAGGAATGTGAAACGCGACATATAGAGATATTTGATGATATAGAGAGAAATTGACGAAAGGTTATTATTTGCAGGGTAAAATATGTTCCAATTTGCCAATTTTAAACCTTCTTCTAGAATAATAATTAACCACCCTGCCACCACACCCACACCCACACCAACGATCTACAACAATTACCTACCAAAAACAAATCCAATCGAAACGAAATGCTATTTTGCAAACACGCAAACATCTCCGATAAGCAGTACGAACTAACTTACTCACTACTTACAATATATCCAAAATATAAACTGTGGGCTGCTATTTATCAAGATACCTCCAGACAACACAACGCACACAAACTATCCTAGTATATTTCACAAAAATGAGAGCGACACACTACAGCCCAATACAATAGCCTTCGCCATTGTACTCCCCCGTATATAATAAATTTTAGCTAATTTATGCTCTTTAGAGCCATGTGTATTTAGTAAATTTATATATAATAGTATATCTATATATATTATATATAACTATTACTTGAGATTATTAATAGATACTTACATATTAAAAATAGTATTCATAGTTAATCGTGTAATATTATATATATATAGTGTATAATAGTTTTCTGTCCTTTTAATGTATCATTGCTTTAACTACAAGGATGAATTACAAAGATGAACTATAAAGATAACAAAGATGAACTTTAGGTGAGTAGATTTTTATAATTTAATTTTCAATTGTAATTATAAATAATTATTAAATTTGTCAAAATGATTGGCCACTCAAGAATGATGTCCCATTGTAATCTTATTTGAAGAACAAATTTTTAAATATATATCTATCTCATATCACTATACTATTCTATATACTATCATATCTATTATAATATCTAATTACCATCTTCTTTGTGTCTGTCTGTTGGTATCTGTATCTCACCCTACCTATCTAATCTATCTATCTATTCTATAGCTATGGTACTATCTAACTATCCTTAAATCTTAACCCTAATATCTATCTAATCCCATCCTATCCAAATGTATAATCAACTATATATATATAATATATATATAGTATATATATATAATATAATATATTATATAAATATTATATTTAATATATATATAATATATATATATTAATATTATATATAATGATCAAAATTTATATATCAGTTGATCTATATTGTGCTTCAGCAGATAAGTTACAGTTAGTCATTTTTTTATTACCTATTTATCATATTTACTTTATTTATTATTATAATTTAGGGTAGGTAGAAGGTTAAATTATTTTGTTGAAAATTATTAAATATTATACAGTATATATATTTATAATAAATAAACCTATATAAATATATTTAACATTATATATTTTATTATTTTAAGATTCTATAGATTTAATTAAATATACTATTTTATGTAATGATTTACTATAATATATATAAAATTAGTGGTAGTATAGAGACTTGCTAATTTTATAGTAGATAGAATATTAACTATACTTTTTAGATATATTTATTAAAATTTTGTTTATATCTGTCGAATGATAACTAATATGATTATTAGCATCATGATAACTATAATAATAACTATTATATTTTTGATTATATTTTTATTGGAGAAAATTTTGAAAAAATAAGTTACCCAATTATTTTTTCGGCTTTTAGTTTATCGATTATTACTTTTATCAAAACTAACCCCAATCTTTGCATATTGTTACATAAATAAATATATTATATATATATATATTATTTATAATATATATTATAATATATATATTATATATTAAATATATATAATATATAATTAATATATATATATATATATTATATATAATATATATTAATCCCAATATTATATAATATTATATTAAACTAATAAGATGTATAATATATCAATATTCTAAATTATATATATTTAATACAGTTTTAAGTAGTTCATATGTGTTGCACAATAATAATATATATATATATTATATATTATTATATATTATAAATATATATATATACTAAAAATATATATAGAGAAGATTTTAATGTAGAATGTAAGCTATATAAATATATAAGATTTATTAATTAATAATAATTATATTAACTATTGACTAAAGTACTCTACACATACATTATTCCCTAAGTATTATCTCACTCGTAAAGTAACCATGCCTAACTAATATTGAATATTATATATAATAATTAATATATCTCCTCAAATGATTAATAGGTGACGAACGTAAACATATGTGGTGTAAGAGAGAGAGCGATGAGCGTTGTGAGTCTTAGCTAGCGATGCTATAATGTGTAAT
Organism: Trachelipus rathkii; assembly: GCA_015478945.1. Lineage (NCBI taxonomy): Eukaryota > Metazoa > Arthropoda > Malacostraca > Isopoda > Trachelipodidae > Trachelipus > Trachelipus rathkii. The sequence continues at coordinate 26,269 of JABUQX010064501.1, read as the reverse complement.
ACAAAGGATTGTATGTATGGAAGATCAATGTGGCGTTGTGCGTAGTAGAGTGGTGTGAGTTAGGGAGAAAGATAACAAAAATAATAATTATAAGAAAATCATGATTCTCAATAAAATAAGTAAATAAAGACAATACCCAGCTCAACACGAAAGTAGTTTATAGTGATGTATTAACTATAGTATTTATTTTATGGGGTGTATATTAACAAATATTTTTCATATTTTTTTATAAAAAAGAAGTATAAATTTATTTCTAGAATTATTATATTATTATTCGTTATCTTATAAACTATTATATAGAGTCAATATTGATTATTTAATAACATAGATACAAATACAGTTTAATATACATGAATATCTCTTACTATATGATATATATTATATATATACATATTATAATATTATATATGATTATTAAAATATAATAATGTATGTTATATATATAAGTATATTTAGTATATATTAATATTATATACATTATATTTAATTATATAAATATATTAATATATATTAATTATCTATATTATATATATTATTATTAAATATATATATATATATATAATATATTATACACTATATATTATTATAATATAATATTATATATATTATTATTATATAGTATTTGTATATAATAATATAATATAATATATACTCCTATTATACCTTAGGTTATATCCCTTATGATTCACCTCTCAGAGTAAGATATAAACTATATGTTCATCCATTGATTAAGTTAGGCTCACTTGAACTATTAACCCGTATTTGGCTTTGAGGCTGTAGTATCCTATCTATCGCGTAATATTAGCTCTGTATATTGGACAAGTTTCCTATCCATTAGTGTAAAAGGCCACCCTATGAGCTATAAACTAATATATTCCGATCTTCTTATCCACCCTTCTATACGTTTAATATAGCGCATGTTGGCACGCCTATTATAGTTATAGAAACTTTATTGATCTCAATTATATATAAATATATTTATATATAAATATATAATTATAAAATATATATTATATATAAATTAATAGTATATAATATTATATATATATATAAATATATATATATATTTTTATATTTAATATTATATATATTATATATAAATATATAAAATTAATAATAATTAATTAAGTATATATTCAAATAATATATTATATATATATATATATATTATATAATATATAAAATTAATATATATATAGTATATTATTTATATTTATAACATACTCAATATATATATAATGAAGTAAGAAGAAGAGATAGAGATAGTATGTAGAGCTTATATATATAATTATAGTATATATATATAATATATATAGTAAATAAATAATATTATGAGTAGAGAGAGAGATATTGAAAAGAGTACATAGTAAGAGTAGACTAAGTTGAGAGATATTATAGAATTGAACTATGAGAAGAGTATGAGATAATGAACTATATTAATATAATTAATGATGAGAGATATAATAGATGTATGTAGAGTGAAAAGGCTTAATTTATAATAAATTTGAAGCAGACGTATAAATTTATCAGTAAATGAAAATAGATAGTAGAAAATAGTATGAAATTAGCTGAAATAAAGTATTATATATAATTAATACTTCCACTACTTCAAGGTCTTCTCATATCTTTTACGAAGTGTTAAAGCAAAGATGCTCGAAGAAGGAATTCTGAAAGTAATTAATAGTTATAGAGGTAATCAATGATATAAATTTATATAGTTAAAGTCTGAAGAATTCTGGGAATACTTGCAAAGTCAGTTTGTCTATATATTATTTTGTTGGTATAATTCAGAGTGAATTAAAATATATATAATAAGTAAAATCATCAATATCTATTCAACTAATAAATATAAATTAACAATAATATATCATAAATAATATATTTTTTTAATCGTAATATAAAAATGATAATATTCAACATGATCGTGTATTATGTATTATATGAATATATGATTTATAGAAAATTCTTTTATTTTTTTAATATAACCTATTATCTATTATTTATATATAATGTAATATATCAAAAATAAAAATTATAATTAAATATTATATATATTACTAATATATAACTAGAAATTTATAATTAATAAATTGTATATATAATATATAACTGATATGAACAAATAATGTTAACTTATGGTAACTGAACTAGTGAAGTATAGTCGTGTAAATGGATATAAATAGAATAAAATACTTATGAAAGGATAATGTTAGTCATTGAAAATCGAAAATACAAAAGTATTCAAGAAGATTATTACTGGATTTAGCAAACAACTAGACGACTAAATAAATCTTAGTCACTCACACGCCACACACGCCTCGATAAGTGGAAAAAAAATGCTCCATAAAACTATCTATTTCTATTTAGTAATAACTCGGCCAACTTTTTCACTAAGAAGATCGATATAATCCTCTAACCTTCGATACACACATAATTCATATAGGAATGTGCACATATATAACTCGAAACTCAATATAAACCATCAGAATTCTTATGGATAAAGTATAGACCCTTAATTAAATCATAACCAATACTAAAAGTCTATATAAGGATATGACTCAGCAGTAAGAATGAGGATATATAACGTTATATAATTCGCTAAAACTCAGTGACTCAAGCGAAAAAGGGAGTGTACTCACTCTCATAGTGATCCAAATAAACCCCTCTACTTCAGTATTAAAAATCATGTTTTCAATTTTGTACATTTTTTAGATTATTCTCAGCTTTTAGTGTCCATTTTGCAGAGAGTGGTGCCCTCTAATCTTATCTGATATACCAACGGACATATCCACTTGAACTGAGCAGACGTGATACGAAGGTACCTCTCGTATTTATTTCCAAACGTCCTCGCGAACTTGGATCTACTAAAATAAGAGAACTGGCACAAAAGTCTCTGCCATCTGAGATAAATCCCCTGTATACTCGGAAAGTGTTTTAAAGTGTAAGTTTTATATCTTCCATGAAGTGAGAAAAGAGGAGAATCAAGGAATTAGCATATGCTGCGCGATAAATCAGTGCGCAGTGGGAATAGTGCGGCTATGTCTCTTAGGTTCAACCTCTTCACACGCACAGAAGATAATATCTAAGAGAAGCCATAAATATCTCTCTCCCTGATTTTAATGTGTATTACACCGACACTCTGGGGCACAGCCAAGAATAGACACACGGATTAAGATGTAGGAAAGATAGTGACGAAGTTTTTCATGAGACTTAGTTCATAATGTTTTAGGTGGCATCATAGTTTACCCGCCCCATGGTGTCGGGATAGTTTGTATTCACCTTGATGAGAAGAAGTGGATAAAGATATTAACGCTTATAATTCCAGAGCCTTTATAAAATTAATATGTGAGAACATGGTTGAATAATACGAGATTTTAGGTTTAACGAAAATTATAATTTTATTCAAATTTTCCGAAAAAGCTTAAATCTAATAAGTTGATTCAGCCATACTAGGGGAAGAATTAAATCTCACTTAACATAAAATATCGATTTATATTGACTCTGACCCTCCGCAATGGATATATCACCAAATATCAGATTTTTCTTGCCATAAAAAGTGTAATTCATTAATAATCTCTCTCTCTTTGATAATATGTTCTTGGCTCTTAAATTACCATGCGCGCGTTATGAGAAAGAACTATTTAATATATTTTTTATTTAGCAATAAATTATCAATTAAATAAATAGTACTTCTCTTCACGCTCTTAGATTGACCATTATTATTTAATTCAATGAATTTCACCCTCACAAAGGTGAACAGGATTTATTCACAGACACTCTCTCTCGCAGGATGATATGTTGTTCTGTTGGGATCTTCTTGCATTACGCGGGCGCTGGACTACGTATATTCTTTGGGCAATTCCCTTATAGCATGTTGGCCCGACTCACTCCCTCACGCGCGCTTGGAGTGTGTGTGCCTTCCGCAGAACCCTCCGGCATACTAATTAGTTTATTTTAATGTGTGAGAATAGTGCGCTAGAGGGTCTCTCTCGGTGCCCTCTCGGCTGACTCGTTACTGTTATCCCGTGAGAACAATAACGTTCTCTCACAACACTTTTATTAACTTTCTCCCCTAATTTATTTATTTATTTATAACTTTTATGTAGTTTATTTAAGTACCTCTTATCTCCTCTCAAAGTGTCCTGCTCTACTATTGCTGCGTGTCTCTCTCTCACAAGTATATTATGGTATTCACCAAGCCTGATAATGAGTGATTAGTATGAAGAGTTGATGTGAGGTAATTTTAACCCTCCCTCCTCCAGTAAATACTTAAGTTCCTCCAGGTAATGTTTTAATAATAAAATGAGTTTATATGAATATTGTGAGTCTCTTATTTCATATATGATAGCCATATTATATATATTAAATTATATATATTATATAATTAATATATAATATATATATATATTAATATATTATATATATTAATATATATATATATTATATTAATATATATATATATATATATATTATATATATTATATTATATTTAATATATTAATATTAATATATATTATAATTATATATAATATATTATATGATATTATTATACTATATAGTCTCCAGGTAATTCTATGACATTCTACTTTATTAATAATAGTACCAATTTATTATATAATAAATATATATAATATAAGAATTAGTACTTATATTTTTATATTTTAATATCGATGTATACGTATATTAATATATAAGGTCATATATAATTTAGGATATCAGTCTTCAGTGGATCTGGTCTCGAGTAAATGTGATTTAAACACCTTAGATCATTTGTGTGTTATGGTTCTTCTTTGTGTAGTACATTTTAACTTCATATAGAGACTCAAGACACCATGCTCTCTCGTGACTAAGTATGTCCTCGGAAACCGCTCCTTTGAAAAAGAGAGAGTCGCGTGTTGCACACATAGAATAGCAATTATTGTAGTTAATGTGTAAGAAGATTTATTATGATTTTATGTATTGTGTGATTATTTTGACTCCTCTCTATTTAAGTTATACAAGATATTCGCTCAGAGGGTAATAGAGTCCAGCCCCGATTTACCGAGGAATTGAGAAATTCTGAGAGTTTTGAAAAGTGTCTGTAGCCGAAGAATAGTGATCGAGGAGTTTCCCTGATATAACAAATTGACCAAAAACACTAAAAGTAATATATATAGATTAAATTATTTTTCAGAATTCAAGAAGGCAAATAAAAACGAAAAACAATTCATATAGGTATACAACGTAATTCTCAACTTGAGGACACAAACACTTAAAATATAACATAAACTAGAAATAATTAAAAGCCATATATGTATCAATATTGAAAGATGTCACATGCCAAGAAATAAATCTTTACTTATATACTATTTATCTCTCTCTCTTCTTTTATATTTACTTTCTTATATATATATAATAACATGTGCGTTAAATGACACCAAAATACCAAGTTTTAAATCGTTGATTCTTTCTCCGAGACTATATATATAAAGGAATTAACATAGAGCAAACTTAGAGTCTCTGAATCTGAACGCGAAATCTCTTCACGGATTTAGTATATTTAATATTAAAGAAGATTAATAAATATAGAATGGACATTATCGTCGGAGTCGGGCTCGTATATATATAGTGTGAGTCAAGGAAAGTTAAATTAGATTCATAGGTAACTCACAAAAATAATGTTAGAGAGCGTATATATTATTATAGATATATACGTCCTAGTAGTAATAATGTATCAGCTTTAAGAGTCACTCAGCCCACTAAGCTCGATAAAGACTCACTCACAGTGTATCGTGTCAACTGGTCGGGTACGTTGACTGTAGGGTGTATATTTTAATTTTCTTCTTGGCTCACGTCTGTCAGTATACTTAATATAATTCGAGCATACACTACCCTTTACTATTAAAGTAAAGATGAAAGTAAGGAAATAAATCGTAAAATTGTGTGAACAAGTTTATAATAAGTATAGTTAATTGTTAATAAAATAATAAATAAAAAATATATAATATATATATTAGTATATATAATTATAATATATATATATTAATATATATATATTAATATATAATATTATATAATAATTATAAATATATTATATTATATTATTAATATATATATATTAATATACTTATATATATATAATATAATATATATAATATATATAATATATAAATATGAATATTTTCTCCATGTGTTTAATGTTCCAAGGTAAAAAAAATCATTGTCTAACTTTGGATTATACCAGCTGTTGCTCATAACCACAAATAACATAAGTTTTTTTATTTTTTATTATAAATATCCGATTGCATGCATTTCTACGAACTTTTCTTTTCGCTAAATTACAAATATTAAAAGCACTATTATATATCATGGTATATAACTTTTTAGATATTGGATACATACATCTTTAAGGATGGATAAAATTAATATACAAAAAATATTACGATATAACTTTTCTATAATATATCATATATCTAGATATGAGGTATTATTACCCTCATTAATCGGAATCATCTATTTATCCAAATATTTTACCCTTATTTAATTTGTTCTTAATATCTCGTCTTAGATTATTAATTACGATGGAAACTTTTCTCTTCTTCTTTAAATATATCCCCGTATTATTGTGAGCATGCATTCGTACACTTTCCCTCTGTACATGCGATAAAGTCCCTAAATAAATATTATAATAAATATTGTATTTTTCCCCAGAGTGAGTGTCAATAATATATACTCAACTCCGAGTGAATAACACTCAAATTCGCTCCAATGCCTACTTTTAACCCTTAAAATGAGAAATCCTGCTCCTAGCGCGCCATGACTTCTCTTCATGTCCTCCCTTCTATACTCGAAATCTCGCCTTCTCTCCCTATAAGTAACATATCCTAATTTCTCCTCTCCTTTACATCCTCTATACTCATACGTTCCCTCCTCCTTACTCTCAAGCAGACCATACTCTCTTTGTTCGCCTCCGTGTTACTCCCTCTCAGCCCATATCTCCAGGTTCTCTTTTTCTCCTTCATGTGCCCGCGTCCCTATAACTTAAGCTGGCCCTGGATTACATTCTATATACTTTTACTAATCCATATAAATATATCTAATTATATATATATAACAAGCTATCTATTATAAACTTATCTTTTTTATATTAGATAAAAACTCATCAATAATTCTGATATTATTGATATTATACTTACATATTTATATATCATACTATATATAATATATATGATATTAATATATTATATCTATTTATACTTTTTAGTATTAATATATTTCTACTATGCTTTATCTATATACTTAGTATTAGCTACTTTGATAGTGAATTGACCTTAGCTTATTAATTATACTCGTCATCGTAAATATCTATTAATATTATGTGTATTCCAAGGATCATAGCCAATCCCCTTAATATCATATATATCGTATATGTTATAATAAATCTTATTATATGTGAAGTATTATCTAACTATATATGATTGAAACTTAGCTAGCCTCAATTTATATATTGTTATAATAATTATCTGATTTCTCTAGTTTACTTATATTTGGTAATGAAATGATTATATCAAATATCTATTTTGTAAATCTTTATGTATATTATCCTATAATATATCATTATTATTCACTTTACATAATAGTAGCTCCACTCTATTACTCACTCATCGAGTTGCAGAATCTATAAATAATTATATTTATCACTTATTTTGTCTGTTATTTTCAAATTATCCTTTATCATCAAATTTGAGATAGCATTAGACCATGATTTAATAATATAAAACAACCAAAACTTTCCCCATGCAATGATCTATACTATAGTAAATAAATAATATAATAACTGGCAATTTATTGCTTAAAAATATATCTACAAGTGAGTGAAAAAAGATGAGGATACATATTATATACATTTACATATATATAATATGCAATACTATTCCCTCTCATAATTATTAATACTATTAATGTTTTTTATATGAGTATAAATAAACTTATCCAGGTTATGTCCTAATGAAGTTATAAAATAAAATCATAACTAGGCAATACTTTACAATAATAATGGTATTTACATTATGAGGAATAATATTTTAGTTAATTTGCTAATTTATTTTGCTCTTAATAAGCTATCAGCATAGATTTTCTAATTATGTATATTCTTATGATCACATTATATAAAGTTGAGACTCTTTATATTCTTATTTGACTTTGTGCGCTGTAACATAAATATATTTACTCTTTTGTAACACAAAGCAAATTGTGAGTATTTATATTAATGTAGACTTATGCACTTATCATTATTGGTAAAATGATCAGAATATTACATAATAAATATCTGCGCCAGCCGCAAGTTTTGTTGCCAGTTCGCCTCCACACACCGCTCTCCACTGCAAATAAGCATATAAATTAGTTTATTTTCTTATATTGTTATTTTATGATATTATTTTTATGGTATATTAAAATGTTAATATAAAAAATTCTTCCAAGTATCCCATAACCTTTTTTCATTTGTGAGGGTAACTAAATAAATTTAATCTCTATTCCCATTATTTATGTGCCACTGGCTATTTTTTTAAATTTTGGATGAATCAGTCCTTCTAAATAAATATAGTAACCCGAGCCCGCCCATCCATATATATGTATTATAATATAAATATATTAATAATATATTATATTTATATTATATATATATATTTATAATATTAATATTAATATATATATATATATATAATTATAGAAATATATATATTTATAATATATTTAATATATTAAATTATTATATATATATATATATATATATTAATTAATATAGATATATAATATATATATATTATTATGACTCTATATTACGTATATTATATAATATATAACATACAGTTTTATTATAAATTATATAGTATATATAAATATATTCATACGACAGATAATTAATGATTATAATTATTATATATATGTGGATAATTAAAATAGTTAATGGAAATTTCGTAATATTTCGATAATGTTTTAATTACATCCTATATTACAAAGCTAATGTGTGATTATCGTATATATTGATTATACTAATATAATATATAAATAATTTATAAAATATGTATAATAAATATATATTATAATAGTTATATATTACATAAACTTTAATTTAATAAGTTATATTAACTAAAGCCTCAGGTTATAAGATAACATCAATTATATAAGTTATAGGTAAATTTATAAATATATATATACTGTCATATATATATATATTATATAATTATATATTTACACATATATAAATGAATATTAAATTCATATACTTTAAAATAATATATTATTTAATTATATATATATATTTTTATTAAGTATAATATAATATATATATTATATATATAATATATATATATAATATAATTATATATATATTATATTATTAATATATATTATTATAATCTGTATCAATATTTAATGGCTCTTATTTATTATATAAGATTTAAATACATGCAACATATTTAATTTTAAATATATTAAATTAATATATTTTAATTATTATATTATTATTTTCTTTTCTTTTATTATCCATAGTAGCTAGAGTAATATATATATATCATGATATATAGGTATTAGGTACGTAAGTGACTCCCTCTCCATAATGATTCTCCTCTGCGATACTAAGCCCCTGCCTACCCACGCGCCAAACTCCAAAACCAAGATAACCACAAGTTTAGTCCTCTCAAGTAGTCTAACTATCACATAATCTTCATACAATTACAATCTCGTCAAGCGATCCTCCTTTCCCTCCTCCCTAGTAATCTCCAATATTCTCTTCTCCAGTTTCCAGGACCTCACAATATCAGTGGTACTCACCCAACGGTGTCCATCATGCTCTGTCTCTTTGGCGCGACTAAGCGCAGCTCTGCGCTTCGTCCATAAACATCACTTTACATCGTGTTTCCTTTCCATTGCCTCTCTACCGGAGATGCCTCACCTCTAGCCTCTCAAACGATTACCCTATCTCGCGCGTCGTTTAACTCTCTCACCAATAACCCATTACCTCTCTATAATACATACATCTACTCCTTCAAATACTACTCACTATAATTCCTATATCCTATACTTCACCTATATATATACTACTAACTATAAATCCCACAAACACTGCTTACTTTATCAACTACCTCCTTACATATAATATATATTCACAATAATTATATTATACTAATTTATCTCTCAACATTTGAAGACATTACTGTCCCGAAAAATTCTTAGTCAACCTCTGTACAAACAACACTCGCTATCACATATCCCATACAGCACCGCTGGTTACACAATTTTGTATTCTATCAGTGAGCGTAAATAATACTTATAAAACTTTCTGATGAATACAACTCCCCCTCCATCTGTGCGTACATATATTACATTATCTATTACTACTAGAATATATATTATACCTAACTCTATATCTGACATCTCTATTACCTTCATATTACATATCAATTTCCAAATCAGTTTCAAAATTTACTATCTTATCCTTCACTATTATATATACATATTTACTAACTTAAATAACACACATTCATTTATGAAATATTATATAAACTTCTCTGTAAATACAATACATAATATCTCTATCATATATATTAATATATATATATATATATATACATATAAATAAATAATTATATATACTTAACATTACTTTATATTACCTATATAGATATAACTAACTAATATCCTCACACATCACTATCATTATAATACAATATAAATATATATACTCATGAATATAAGCATTATCATATATAATAATAATACCACACTATTCTATTATATCACCTTCTATATCTATCATTTTCCTATACCTTAATACTTATATCTACATATAATAAACTATATAGTATCATTAAACACTCTTTACTGCTATAACCGAATATATATAATTTATTAGCCCTCACTTACTTTATAGTTCATATTATATCCGTGACTAACATTATCTACTACAACAAAATACTACCACTACTATATATATATACTCTCACCATAGTACTCCTCTAAACCTCTTACCGCTCAGTACTCTTATACGTAATATACTATATATTATAAGCTAGTACTAGATTTATTCTATCTCGTTACTAATCTATGTATACCAGTCAATATGTCTATCATTACTTACTATTTCTTTTTATTATACATTATTCTCTCAATATACTCTATAATATATTACTAGTATACTAAATTATATCATATATACTAATCTATATCACTCATCATTCCCTACTGTCACTATTATACATAACTATATCATATCCTCTTTGTCAAATAATACATCATCTATATCCTAATTATATCATATACAATATATGTACTGATATATAAATAAATATATATATGTATAATAATTATTATTTATGAACCATTATCTATAAAGCTTAAAGAAGCGACAATTTACTATACTACCTCATCATAGTTCTGACTTACAAGATTCCACTCATCTGTACTCCAATCCATTATAAAATTCATCAATAACATATTATTACCTATTCAACTACATATCATACATCCTTACATAATCATTAAACATATATATCATAACACACTACTATATATATACACTAAACTCCTAACATCTATATACATTATAATATATATATATATAATTATATAATACATATAATATATTATATTTATTACATATTAATTAATACCATGATATATATATATAGTTATATATAATTAATGCTCACAATAATATTACTTATACTCTTTTTACCTAATTTATTAATACTCTCTCCAATACTTACTCATATTATTTATATACCTATTACTAAATAATACACTTATCTTATAATACTAAATCAATAATTTCACCTACTATTTATCACTCTCATAATATCTTAATAGTGGACTTTACTAATCATATAATAATTCATATTAAATATATATAATATAAATAATACATAATATAATCTGTAAAGATAAATGTCATATATAATATAAATAATATAATATACTAAATATTATTATACAGCTAAATCTAAATATATATATTTATACTTAAACCAATATTAACATTAAATATAAAATATCTATAATATATATACTATTTATATATATATATATATATATTATAAAGTGCTTGTACCATAAAATAGTCGTAATATATATACTATATACTTTATATATATTAATAATAGTATATATATAATATAGTATATTATATATATATATATATTAAGTGTAATATTTAAACACTATTTATATAGTGTATATGGATTCACACATACATCTCATGATATATTATATACCTACTACCTAGAGTGGATCCACATATAATAAATCACTTATACTCTCTATTATATACATATATTATTATCTTATCGTTACTACTAATTTTATACTTTAGTCGGTATTATATTGCATTCCGAATGACGTGGTACTTATCTATCTCAATTATTCTTACTATCATTCTATTATATTATACTATAGTATATATACTTACACTAAATTAAAAATCACTTTATACTACTCTTATATCCATAAATTACTAATCTTATATATAATATATATAAGTACATCGAATATATTATATACTACTATATTACTCTATAATATAATTATATACATATATATACATATATCTATCTATACTATTTATACATATAAACCCGAGTGCGCGCTTCGAATAAAATATTCCACTAACTCCAAATTTAAACAAAGTTTAAAAAATTAGAGCCAATAAAACCTATATTAAACTATCCAACACACTTAATTAAAGGATCAATTCTCACCAGTTTAGTCCTTCCATCTATTTCCTGCTATAAGTAAATCAGTGGTACACACCCCACACGATCCAAACTTTTATCCCCTTCTGTATGGATCCGAGAAAAGATCCTCCAGGTGATTTATGTTGATAGAGCATCTACTCGTAAGTCTAGGGCCTTTAATTTCTGACTATACACCACAAAATCTTTGTGAATATTACTTCAGTACTCATTCATTAGAACTCATAAATCCGTTTATTGCCCAATATAAAATATTAAACAACATTTGATCTCGAAAGGCGTCCCACCACCTGAAGTCACTTAGCCCTTTTACGGATAAGTGACGAAGATTCTGCGAATAATTCCTATATATACATATGATCGGGAACCATAATATTTTAAGAATGCTATTGATATATAATAATAATATATATAGTATTATAATTATTATTCTATAATTATAATTATGTATTATTTAGTATTATTTATTAATTATTATTCTATATTATATTTATATACTATACTATATATACTATATACTATAATCCTGATCCTACTATATATATATATATAATATAATAAACTATATTATTACTACTTATACTATTATAATATTATATTATATATATAGATTATATTAATATTACAATTACATATATTAATATAATTATATATATATTATATAATAATGATATATATATATATATATATTAATATATAATAATAGTATATATATAACTATATAATATATATATATATACTATATAATAATATAATTATAATAAATAATATATTATATACTATATATATAATATATAATATAATAATATTCATATAATATATATATATATAATATATTATTAATTATAATTAATATATATATATATATAATATATAATATAATAATTTAATAGTATATATATTATATTTAATATAATTATGATAAAATATTATATATATATATATATATATATATATTATATAATATATATATAGTATAATATAATATATTATATATTATATTATATTAATAATATATATATATTATATATATAATTATAATATTATATATATTAGTATAATATATATTAATATCATATAAATATATAATATATAAATATTTAAATTAGTAATCAAGAAAGCTCAAACACGCAAATATATAATATAATTAATTATTTTGATACATCTCGCTTATTAAATTAAAAACATACCGACCAAACATATGAGTATCTGATTGATTGTATATTTGTTACATTTTCTATAAAGCTCATATAAGGACTAGGAAAGTCGTAAAACTATTAGTTTTTGTTCTATATATATGCAGCGTTTGCACTCAGTGCTGACGATTTTTTCTATACAATTAGCTATGTATAGTATTCGGATTTTTAGAGTTAAAAAATTTAATTATAGGATTAATCATATTAGTGTCTCTCCAAAAACCCACTGATAACTCGACCTATACTATGACTATATGATATTAGTACGAATAAAAGTCTTCTGGGAACTTCCTCACAACCCCAAAGCCTGTGATTATGCCTCCGAAGGCTAATTAGCAGAGCCATAAACCCAGACCCGCACACATCGTGTACACAGGAATTACTCGTAATATAATATACTATAATACTATTAATAGACTATTGAGTAAAATTATCTTAATAATTATATAAAAAAAAAATTTAATTATATATAATATATAAATATATCTATTAATTACTATAAATAATACTATAATATCGACTAGAAAGTAAAGTACATGTATATTGTAGATAAATATTAAATTGCTTTGTCGCTCGCGTAGATTATAAAGAATCGCGTGTGTTTAGCCTCCGAGCTTTCAAAATATATGATAGAAGAGACATCGTTTATTATTGTCTCGTGTTATATAAAATGTATCTATATATATATATATTTAGTAGTTATATCGTACTATTATAATATATAGTATAATATATCATATATAATATATAGTATATCATATATATTATAATATAAATATTTAATTTAATAATAACTCATTAGAATATATAATTAAGTGTATTTTTTTCGGTATATAGTTTTCTAAATTGTTAGATAGTGTGTTCATCAAATATAGAAATTTAATTTGTGTTAATATAAATAAAGGTATCTTATATTTTTAAACTATGTAAGTAATATATATATATATATATAATAGGATATATAGTATTATCTGATATATATTATTAGTGTATATATTAGTATGTTGCAAATGCACTTAAGGGGTTAACTCTATATATTATTATATAGAAGTTATATATATATATAGGTACGTTCTAATATATATTTATATATTAGTGCCGTATTTGTTATTATTCATTCTATATATAATATAGTATATAGATTATAGATATAATATATTATTAGTTTAATAGTATTGAATTATTAAATAATTATTTACTATGTATATATATATATATTCGAAGTTAATATATATTATATATAAAGTATGTAAATATTATAGCAGAAATAATATATTTAGAAGAAAGATATCTAAAAAACTCTGCAGCAACTCTTGCTCTTTCGTTCAACACGTCGAAGTTAATCTTTATGTATCTCTCGCAATAAAGATTAGTATATAAACGGATTAGATAACCCACTTTTGTGATGGACATTTCATCGCCCTGCCTTATCTCTCGAATTTGATACTACAGGGGGCTACGCTAAAGCACAGCTGGGGTAAAAAACGGGTATGTCATTGAATGCATGTCTCGCCACCAGATGATAGCTTATAGATGGTAGAAAAAGCGGCGACATAATGGTCGTCCTAATTATGTGGTGAACTATTCAAAGCTACCAACCATAGAATGGTACATGTACCATGTGACCGGCTTTGCTCTCCGGAGTGCTCGGTCTAATTCTGGCGCTGTACGTATGAAAGCAGGAAAAGCACCCGAGCACAAGTGTATATTGCAAATATAGTACAATAATAGATAAACATTGAGGATTCTAGGTGACCTGACACCAAGATAAGGCAGAAAATCTGAAACTCAAATTTTTCACCACTCTGACTTACCCTAAGCTTACCCTAACTTCCACCTTGACCTTATAGTCCTTACAAGCTTCCGCCCATTTTCGTTTTACAGAAGTTATTATTTATTCACATAAAAATACGTTTCTTCCATAATTGCAAATAATACTCCTGTGAATTCACTCCAACTCCACTGCGGTGTATATACTTTTTTTTTATCCCCCAATACTTATTTGCATACTTGCCTCCCGGTACTACCTCAGAATGCACCTACGGGCGTGAGGTAAGAAAGGACCCTGACTGAGTGCCGCTTTTATTCTTTATCACACAAAATTACACTCTTATACCAATCCTCAACCAGTTTACAGCCTGAGTTGTAATTCTTACCATTGGTGCAGCGTGTCTTCTTGCCTGCGACCTACGGCAATCCGACAAATATCGCTGCTCGTGAGGGATACAAGAGGTCTATCCGGTCTTCTCCATATCCATGTTCTTAGCGCTTGTGTCGCTCTACCTAACATATCTACCACTAAGGATAAATCGCACTTTTGTCCTGCGTATATCTTCTTTTAGCTCTTATGCATTGGGCGTAGCTCCGGTCAAGGTGCTACAACTTACGGCGCGTGTTATACCCTCGCATAGGAGTACTGCGTCCTCTAATCCCAGCGGGTGAAATTGCTCCCAAATAGATATATATATCATCTTATATATATATAATATATATATCTATATATTTAGTAATTTATAATTAATATACATAATATATAATAGTAATACTAACAATAAATTAATTATCTATAATCATGTAGTAGTAAATAATACTATTATATATATATTATATAATTATATATGTAATTTATTTTATTTTATAATTAAAGTATATATAAATATATTATATTCTATTGGAGCGAAGGAGTTTTTAATCAACTTTTCCGATGTCTCTCGTCCCTTGTGTTCCCTGTGTCCTAGTTGAGGTTTAAAGCCCAGCAAACTAAACCACCAGGATTTTTTTCACCAATACGGCTTCCCTAATCATCCCATGACGAACCTATCGCGAGAACTCCGCCCAGGAAGCTCTTCTCACAACGCCCACTCACAATTAGATTTTGTGTGTGCGAACGAGTCTCATTTGTGGAAAGTGGTCTTGTTTCATGAGCGTAGTTAGTTTTATATACTTATACATCTCACGCATTACACCTACACCATTAACGGGACATGGAATCCGCTATTGGTTGGAGCGTAATAAACACATTCACTAATCATTTCTCGAATCCGTTCTGTAGGTAATAATAAGCTCAATATATCTTTATCACACGAAGCCTTTTAAAAAGAAATAATGTGACCACCTTGGAACAACCCATATTCCAATAAAAACCAAATAAAGTTAAAACACGATACCCTCGTCCCTATATGAGCCTCGCGACCTACGTATAAACGACATATAACCTTATTAAACTCACACACAACACATAATATTAATAAGACTGAAATCCATAAATATTTTTTTAAATCGCTCTATTGTAATATATATATTTATCAATATATATTTATGAGATTCCATTATATCCTACATATCTTGAGCTTTTATATGAATACTTAGTTTGAATATATAGGGATTATTATTTAACACATAGCGTATTAGTAGCGCTAAACACTCGTCTAGAGAGATCGATATCCTAGCTCGCTCGAAGAGACTTGTGAAATCGAAATAGCTAAAATAATTAGTTACGTTTCACTACCTAGTAATTGGGTTCTCTCCCAATATATATTAATAAAGGGAATCTGAGCGCTATTCATATTTTAAGCACATTTTTTATACTTAAATGGTCATATAATATTATAACACGTTATAAATTATATTATAATAAAGCGTATTTCTAAGACTAATTATTATCATACTATATATATATATTATTATTATTAATATTATATATATATATATAATATAGTATATATTAATATATATATATATATATTTTATATTATTTAATTAAATATATTTATATATATATAATACTATTTAATATTAATATATTTATAGTATATATTAAAATATATAATATATATATATTAATATATATATATATTATATATATATTTATATATATATAATTAGTATATATATAATATATATTATAAAATAATATATATATATTATAATATAATAATATATTATATATATATATTAATATTATAAATATATATATATATATATTAATATAATATATAATATTATTAATAATATTAATATTAATATATTAATTTTATGATATATAAATATTTATTAATATTATATACATAATTGTAATATTTAAATATATATTAATTAAATATATTATATTTATATAATTATAATTATTATAATTACTAATTATTATAATATATATATATAATATATATATATATATCATATTAATTATATATTATATATATATAACCTATATACATACATTATATAATAATATATATATTATATAATATATTATAATTATTAATATATATATTATATAATATATTTATATATAATATAATATTAATAATATATATATATATATATATAATAATTAATATTAATATATATATATATATATATATATATATATTTAAATATTTATTATTATAATATAGTATTATCTTATTATATTATATTATATGAATAATTAATATATATATTAATATATATATTTATTATATATATATATATTAATAAATATATATAATATATAATAAATAAATATATTATTAATTATATATAATATAATATAAAATATATATATTCATATATATTAATATAATTATATATATTTACCATTTTTACTATATTATAAATATATTTTAAATGAATAACATTATATTTTATAGATTTAATTCATTAAACAACTTAGTCTAAATAAATAAGTATGTCAATAGTATTATTAATTAATATTTAGATAATTTGTATATAGTATATATAATAAATATATATTCAAGTATACCAGAGTACGTAGTTATTATTAAAGTAATATATTAATAATATATTATAATATAGTTAACTTAGATAGACTCTATTATTTTATTCTATAGACATTATTATATATATTTAACTTACTAAAGGTTTTTATAAGTGAATGTATATAACATATTATTTTTTATATTAATTTATTTATTATATAAATTATACTATTAGTTTATTATTTGTACTAACTATACTATGAATATATAAGCTATACTACTTCTGATATCTATTAGTAATATATATAAATATATTATATAATTATTATATATTTAATATATTAATACTATATATTAATATATTTGTTTTGGAGTGATATTATATTAAAGCGAGAAGAAATAGGAAATGAAAATTGTTATATAACATCCTGTTGAATAAAATTGGGGACAAAATTTGAGTAGTGTCAAGGGTTAGTAACTGAGTGTCGATGTGAGTGTTTTAAACTTTACTAAATTTTTTACATATATATATAATACTATATATATTTTAATTTATATAATTATATACTATATGAGTTATATAAATTTATCGTATTTAGTATTATTATATATTTTACTTATTATTTCTTTTGTTTGTTTTATGTTATTAGTAATATTATAATATATTATATAATACTATATTATATTATTTTTATATATTTTTACTATTATTATTATTATTAAATATTATATATGTCTTATATATATATATTTATAATATAGATATATAATAATTATTAATATATGGATTGGTATGGATATATTTAGTTTTATATATATTATTATTTATTTATATTTTTATATTATACATTAAGTTTATTCTAGTATTATAGTAATTATAGTAATATGATATTATATAATATATATATATATATATTATATATATGTTATATATTAGTATATTATATATATATATAATATATATATAATATATATATACTTATATAATTATAATATATATATAATACCATATATATAAAATATATTATTATATATATATATATTAATGTATATTATAGTATATAGTCTATTCATATCATTTCTAAATATTCATATTAGTATATAAGTATATTATATATACCAGATATACAAGATTATATTATTTAGACTAGTATTAAGTAACGGGCTAGGTATCAATCATTATAATATAATAACAAATTTATATATAATCAGTACTAGTATATATATATACTATTATTTTGATTTATATACTAATATCATATATTTACGAAATACATCTATATAAAAATTGACTATACTCATATAGTATTGAGTGATATATATATATATATTAATAATATTCAATATCTATATACATTCTCTATATATAGATATATATATATATATATGACTATATATATTCTAATATTACTCACTTATATATATAATATATTTATATACACTATATATTTGTTATGCTCATTGATATATCAATGTTTATTATATATCTATATATATAAAATATAGTAGATACACTTATTCTAATATAATATGTATGTATATACTTATATAAAAAAATAATGTATATTTTCTATCTATAAAAACTAATGCAAATAATTTATTAAATATATTCTATAATTATTTAAATATTAATTATATTGTATTAATATTATAAATTATATGTAATTATAATTATAATATATTTTATATAATACCAAATATAAACAACAATATATATATATCCTAGTAAAATACATATACTTAATTATTATTTATAAATTAAATCATAAATTTAATATACATATAATCAAAGTTCCGAGCTCCATCATTATATGAATCTGTTAAATACACTGACATGTTGTAATGTAATGTTATTGCATGGTAGTGTATGTAATTTATCTAAAACATTTATATATATAATATATATACTATCTTAATATACTAATTAATTAAGTAATATATTATATATTATATATATTATTTGTGTAGCTATTATAACTAATTCAGTTTTCATACTCTATCACTATTATATATATCTATAAGTACTATATATATATATAAATATATCAACTAGATATATATATATAAATAGCTATATATATATGATAAGCTATTTATACCCGGTACGTGTGATCATATACTGATATGTTAATATATAATGTATACTTATATACTATATTATTATATATACTCTGATATATATATATATTATATATGTAACAAAGTAGATATATTATATAATCATATCATAATTATTATATTTCATAACAAAAATAGGCAATGATACCTTATGTAGATGTATGGATACAATATTTTGCAAACATATTCATATATATTCAATTAATCTTTATATATCATATATATTATATACATATATCTAATATTTTTATACTATTACTATTATATATAGGATTAGATATCTAGAATAAAATATTAATACGATAGTACCTGTTCTTATATGTCTATAATTTATTATCAATATACTTTGATGAGTATCTAATTACTATATATCTATTATTTATATATATATAAGTATGATATATATATATACGTAATATATTTATACATAATATAGTATTATAAAACATAACAACATATATATATATATAATATATATATATATATATATACTTAGATATATATATAGGTTGAGTTTTGCTCCACATGCACTCTCATTTAATCTTATTGCTTGTATGTCACTTGCGTTGATTGAATAGGTCAAGAGTGTTTTCTTGATGTCTACAATGTCCTTCTCCGCTTTCCATTCGAGTGAATGTAAGCTTACGCTTAAATATCAGTTATATCAAGAGCTGTGTACCTTTTCAAGTGTGTTTCATTATTTTTCAATAAAAATAGGCCTATTAAAAGAGTATATCTATAGATAAAGATTACATTTAGATGGAGCCCGTTACCCCACTATGAAAGCCAGTTCCCACTTTAGCCCAATAATTATATATAATATTACATAACTGTATGTATAAATAATTTATATTTTATATATAACTCTATTTGGTATCACTATCATATAATATATACCTATATAATAATATATTCTATTATTTTTAACGATTAAATTGGCACGTTCCTTACTATTAGTATATAATTCCATTAAATTAATATAAGATATATTTAATACTTATAAGTAATAATATATTTATATTCACATAGTGCTCATAATAATTTAATATGTATACCTATATTATATCTTTCCATATATCATTTAATAAATTACTAATTAATCTTAATACCTAATAATTACATACAATAACATCATATACTGAACTATACTACTAATATATATATTCGTTAATCAATTTCCTTGATTTCTTAATAACTATATACAATCTATATACTTATATATTATATATATAATTACTATATCTATTTATTAATATTTATATTAATTCAATTATCATATCTCTCTATATCTAGCTCAATAATAACTAAGTGGTACACTCAATACAGTTCCAGATGGGATAATATAGCTACTATATTATATAAGTCATATATTATATATTCTATATATTTACTATATGCGCAATACTATATTTTGATAATCGGGTATCACATGAATAGATTATTTGGTGATATTAGTATGATCTCACTAATATTATATATGAGTACGGTATATATAGCTTATTCTATAATATCTCTATATGACTTATATAATATATATAATATATATCATATAATTTTTAATAAATTGTTATATATATACCTATATACATTTCATACATACAGTGATACTTACTATATAATAGATGTATGATAATACGTTTGTATTATCGAAATATATAAGCTTATTATATACTTAGCTCTCTACTATTATAAAAATTATTGAGGTTATTAATAACAGTAATACAAATGCTATTATATAATACATATATAATATTTATACGTAATAAGTAACTTGATGAATAATATAGTAAGTAATAAATATATAATATATATATAATATATATATAGATATATATATATATATTAGTATATAGATATATATAATGTTGATAATATATAATATATATATATAATAACAATATAATATACTATATATGATATTATATATCATATATATATATATACTATATTAATATATATATAATATATAGTAATATATATAATTATATTATATATTACTATTTTATATATATTGTATTCTATATTAGATTTGTCATTATTATTGATATTATTATATAAATATTATATAATCATATATTCCTATATATAACTGATATATATATCATTAATATATATATAATATATATATATAATATATAGTATATATTATATGTAATATAATAATAATATATATATATATTATAATATATATATATTCTAAAATTGTTTCTCAATACTTCGTTTAAGATTTGCTCTTGAAATTATATATAATGGAAAAATATTTGGGTATTAAACATTGCTTATTACACAAAGTTGTTGAAGTCCAGTGAGTATGCCAAAATAGTAGTGTTTAAATTATATTAAAATATATGTGATTAGTCTCTCTTTTTTTTAACAAAAGACAAAGGGTACTTACCGCCAATATAAACATTCCAATTTCACAGTAGCTAATTAGTGTTTGCTAATGTTATCTGTGGAGTATATTTATAGGTATATAGTAATAGTTTAGTCATATATATTAATAGATACTTATACATATATATGTATATCTATATATATATATATTATTTATATATAATATAATATATATATATATATGTGTGTGTTAGTGTGTGCTATGTGTAGTTGTACCGAAACACGTGTTGAAATAATGATATAGAGAGTTGAGTTAGAAAAATTTTCTTGAGAAAATAGAGCAGAAGAGAAGAGAGTAAAGCTAAACGTAGAGAAATGCAGTGAACAGTTAGCAAATGAAATGGAATTTGAAATGGGATATTCTCCATTGTTGATTACTGAAGCTGATTGAAAAGACGAGAAAAAACGCAAAACTTAAAATTAAATGAAAGAGAGTCAAAACGGTATTGAAGAATTATTTAATCATTGAAAAGAGCTAGCAAAAAGAGGATGCCCTGAAATGGAATAGCACCAAAAAAAGAGAGAATTGAAATGTTTCATTAATAGTTTGATATTGTCACTTAAACAGTTTTATTGAGAGATTTCATGAAAACGAATAGGCTCATTCGACAGGGAGTCTGCTTAAGAAGAAGAGAAAAAGAAGGACAGTGCGCAGAAGGAGAAGAGGGTAGAAGGAACCTATTCTTTGCGTTATAGCTTACGTAGTGGATGAGTAAAGAGGAAAAAAGAGCATTTGCAAAGAAAGAGAAAAAAGAAAAAAAAGGTACAAGTCTAAATAAAGACGAATGAAAAAGCTGGAAATATATTTATATAGTATTTATTATGATAAGTTTTCCGTCCCCTGTCTTTTGAAGAAAATGGCGTTCTTACTACGGTGAGTTAAGGTGAACAAATCTGGCAATATATGATATAATATTAAGATATAATAATATATAATAATATACTATATATATATTATATACTTATATTATATATATATAATACTATAGATATCACGAGATATATATATAGTAATATAGTTATATAGATAAATAATATATAATATATATATATATAATATATATACTATACTATATATATATAATATATATAGACATCATAATTATATATTTATATAATATATATATATAATATATAATATATTATACTATAATATATATATATATATTATATTATATATATATAAATAGTATATATATATATATAACTTATATTATAAAATACTAATATATATATATATATATTATTAGGTACATATAATATTATATTATATATATATATATATAATATTATATAATATATATATATATTATATTATATATTTATTTATATATATAATATATATATATAATATTTATATATATATATAATATATTATATATTATATATTTCTAGTAAAGTATATCTGTATTACAGGATAATTTTGTGAATTCAATGCGTTCAATGTTATGAAAATACAAGTTAAATTCCGACTTTAATCACACGAATCAAAAGCGGGTCGTACGAGAAATCGTTCTTCTCATGTGACATTGCATTTGAGTCCTTTCAAATTTGAAAAAGGAAAAAATGGTTTCTCGACCCACCGAATTAGAAAAAGAATCTCCTTTGCATTTATCCTTTATATACTCACTACTATATATCTATATTTATCTACAAATGTAATATACTATGTATATATATATAATGTATAATATATATCTAAGCTAGTATATAGTTATTGTAGTAGTTATTAGTGTATATATAATATCATAGTGATTAGTTATATATAATTTATATATATATATCATATATATATATATATATTATATATTATATTATATATATATATATATATATATATAATATATATATATAAATTATATATATATGTTAATATATACATACATATATATATATATATAATATATACTATTATATATATGATATATTATAGTATATTATTTACATATATTATATTAGATATTCATCATTATAATATATATATATATTATATATATATAATATATATAAATTATACTTATATATATATATTTATATATCATATATATTATATAATTATATTATATAATATATATATATTATAGGTATGTTTATGACATTAATATATATATATTTATATATATATATACTATATATATAATATATATTTATATATATATATATTATTTATATATTACAATATAATATTCTATATAATATATATGATATACTATATACATCTATAATGGATATAGTGTATATATATAGTATAAAAATGAGTGAGGTCCAGAGTAAATTTAAACTGCTCATAAAGTATAAACTATTTTCCATGCACAATTCGCAATATTTTTTGAAAATTACTTCCGAATTCCCCTTTAAACTACTTTTTCTTGATGAAAATTTTTTTAAAACAAATCTGGAGAAAGAGAAGAAATAACAGTAAAATTAAAATAGAATAAAAAATCAAATAAGAAATTAC
Source organism: Trachelipus rathkii (assembly GCA_015478945.1). NCBI lineage: Eukaryota > Metazoa > Arthropoda > Malacostraca > Isopoda > Trachelipodidae > Trachelipus > Trachelipus rathkii. The sequence continues at coordinate 675 of JABUQX010064501.1, read as the reverse complement.
AAAATGGGAACTACTCGTTTTTCATGTGTGGTGGCACGTCTGCCTTTGAATTTTCCTTATGATTCTCCGAATTTTTTGGCATTTAACAACTTTATGTGAGGAATAGAGGATGTCGTTTGGGGGGTTTATGGGGAGGTGGGGGGGTGAGCGGGGGGGGGTTGCCGTGGGGGGATGCGAGGGGTGCGGCTTGTTGGGACCCAAGGAGAATGGTGTTAAATGACTTAAAGGTGAGGAAAATTATTTGTGTTTTTAATTTTTATGCTTTTTAGTTACACGCTATCTCTGTTTCATTTGAGAGGAATAAAAAAGCGTCTTTCCTAGGCGAAGATTAGAATTTTTAAAATGTATTTCTCCGTTTTCTGTACTTTTTAGTTAACAGATCCATCAAGTCCTTCTCTTGTCTTGGGTGTCCATTTTAGCGCTCTTCTCTCGCTCATCTCTCTTCTTTTCTAATGAATATCTATATGCATCGTCTCTAATGCTCTCTAATCTTCTTCTCATCCTACTTTCTTAATCTAACTTCTCTCTATCATGTCTAATTTACTAATTTACAGTTAATATAAGTATTTTAACCTTATCTAATTCTAATCTATCGATCTATCGTAATCTCATTATCTAAGATCTATCTATTCTACTCTAGTCTATCTATCTAGAATCTATCATCTATCTATCCTA